>JAUELO010000094.1:1643803-1656730 GCA_032357855.1 Amphibolips quercusostensackenii | reverse complement strand
CGCGCGCATGCGCGCCAACTTTTGTTTTAATTTTTATTATTTACCCTATTTTAACATAATTATTTATTCGTTAAAAGTTTTTAACCACTTAAATTTTTGCTGAAATTAAATTCTGAAAGAATGTAAATATTCATATAATTTTTACGTTATATATATATTTTTGAATTTCAGCTTCCATTTTCTGAAATTTTAATTTATTAATAACCATTTAAACTAACTCTAGAAAATTTAAGTTTTAACAGAATCAGTTAATAATTAATTATAATCAGTTAAAAACATAAAAAGCATTAAACAATTATTTTCATTGAAACGTTCAAATAATTATTACTTTGTATACATATTTTTTTAAACTTTTATTTCTGAAAATTTGATTTATTTATAACTTTTGAAACTCATTAAAAAAATTAAAATATTCACAAATAATTTTGAATATGGGACTCAGATACTCATTTAAAAACAGCACAAACATTTTAAAAAATGATGTAATTGTAATAGAGATGTGTAAAATATAAGTAAACTTATATCATACGAATTATAGACAATATTCAATTACATAACCTTAAAATAAATAATCAATTTATGTTACTTAATAGAGAAAAATTAAAACTAAATCTTTATGTAATTTAATATTGTAACCAAAATTAATCAGTCAATAATCGATGAATCAGTTCACAGCATAAAAAACTTTAAATAATTACTGTCTCTAAAACATTTGAATAATGTTTACTTTATACATATTTTTTTGAATAGAAATTTCATTTTTGAAAATTTAAATGATTAATAACCTTTTATACTAATTTTCGAAAAAATAAAAACATTTACATTTTAATTTAAAAATTGCATTCAGATACTCATTTCGCATCACAAACATTTTTAAAAATCATATAATTATAATAGATTATTTTAAATAAAAAATAAACTTTTATTATAGAAATAATAGCCATTATTCAATTACATAATCTGAAAGTAAATAATCAATTTGTGTTACTCAATCGGCAACAATCAAAATTCAATCCTTATATAATTTAATATTGTAAACAAACTAAACAGACACTAATTAATTCATCAGTTTTTAACATAAAAATCAATGAATAATTATTTGTATTAAAACATTCAAATAATTTTTACCTTATATTTTTCCGAAAATTTGAATGCAGATACTCATTTCACGAGATGACAAAAATTTACAAAAAATATATAATTTATTTATATAATATTTTTATTTAAAGTATTTAAAGTATTTAAAGTATTTAAAGCATAAAGAAACTTTTATAATATAAATTATAGCCAATATTCAATTACATAACCTTAAAATAATCAATGTATGTTACTTCATAGCAAAAATTAAGATTCAATTTTTATGTAACTTAATATTATTAAAAAACATCAATCAGCTAATAATTAGTCTGTTAGCAACATTAAATTTTCACTTTAATTTATGAAATTTTGATTTATTAGAAACTTTTTATATTAATTTAAAAAAAAATTAAAACATATTTACATATATTATAATTTTTTAAATTAAATTCAGATACTCATTTCACAACATCAGAAATATTTGAAAAATTATAAAGTTAGAATAGGGGTATTTTAAACTAATTTAAACTTTTATTATACAAATTATATCTAATATTTACTTGTACAATAACCTTCAAGTGAATAGTCAATTTATGTTACTCAATTAAAAACAAAAACTAACTTTTAACCTTTATTTAATTTAATATTGTGAAAAAATTAATCACCTTATAATTAATTAATCAATTAACAAAATAAAAAGCATCAAACTATAATTTTTATCAAAACATTCAAATAATTTTCACTTTATATATTATTTTAATTTAAACTTCTTAATTAATCAGTTCACAGCATAAAAAGTATTAAACAATTATTTTCATTGAAACTTTCAAATAATTTTTACATTATATTTTTCTTTAAATTCGAAATTGCATTTATAAACATTTTATTTATAAATAACCTTTTAAACTCATTTAAAAAATTAAAATATATGTTCATATAATTTTGAAAATTGAATTGAGATATTCATTTCACAATATCATAAACATTAAAAAAAAGTATATAATTGTAATAGTGGTATTTTAAAGAATAAAATAAACTTTTATCATAAAAATAATCTAAATAATTATCGGTGATCGATAAAATTAGGAATCTACTTTTTTACTTCTGTTAATTTTAATTTTAAATCAAGAGGTCGCCCTATGAGTTACAAAATGGCAGCTATCACGATTACTACCAATGGAGGTTACGTGTCTTTATGGCTATGTCAGCGTAACCTCAAAATTTTTTTGCGCATTTGTTTCAAATCCAACTTACGTTTACACGAAATGCGATATCGAGTTGTAAATTTAGGAAAATAAATAAGAAGCTCTAAGAAACGTGTGTCTGTTTCTAATTTTTTATAATTATAAAAAAAGTTTTTTTTGTAAAAAATTTTTTTGCTTTTTTCAGAATTATAAAAATTTAGGACTAGACACACGTTTATTAGTATTTCTTGTTTAATTTCCCAAATTTTTCAATTCGACTTCGCTTTTTGTGTAAACTTGAGTTGGATTTGAAAAAAGTGTTAAAAAAATGTTGAGGTTACGCTCACATGGCCTTATATGGAGGATCAAATGTAATTTAAGTGCATTCAAATTAAGTAAAAAACAAGAAAATTGGCGTCACGATTACTAGGACTTTTACCTTATCTTTTGTTGATGAATGCGGAACATATGACTGTGCTTTATTTTTATAACTGCTTTTTCACCTAGAAAATCTGGAAAACCCCTCTAATTTCGTTCCTAAGAATATAATATAATATATTACTAATATACCTATCATTTTGCGAAAGTGACTTAAAAAGATGCTCAATTTTCAAAAGCTGACTTTTTTCATGTAATTTTAGGCACATTCATGACAGAAACCACCGCAAAAGAGACATGACCAAGTGCTATAATCAGCGTGAGGTTACTAGAAAACGAGATCGCCAGACAGGCTTACACAACGTTTCTTACAAGTTGGAAGATACGATAGAAATGAAGATATCAGATACTCCAGTCACAGTACTCAATATTGCTCTGATCTGTGATAAGTCGATCACTCCATGGTGTGAGTGTAACAAAATAGAGACTCCGAAAGATGCGAAAGCGAAGGACAAGAAAAAAGATTAAGAATAACACCGCTACGTAACTGATATAAGTAGCTTATGAAATTGGTTGCATCAAAAGATATTTAAAATTGGACGAGATTTTAAATCGAACTGCCTTGTGAATAGTTTTAATATTACTTATATCCTCTTTTTGATTTTATACATTTAGAAATATACGTAGATCAAATTTAGGCGAGTTTTTTTCATTTATTTATTACTGAAAACTACAATAATTAAGGTATTATTGAATAGCATGCCAAAGTCCTCATTCTTTTCAGAACATTTAATTTTCTTTTTTATATAAAAAAAAATTATATTTTCTGATTCTAAATCAAGAAGTGGTGCATTCACACAGAAAACTCTTTCTTCCGTCTCCATTATATTCTAGAATGGAGACGGAACTGGTGAAAGCACCCGAATTTCACCTGGTTAGAACCACTTTTTTTAACCAAAAAAAACCTAATTTCCACATTTACATGGCGAAGTCCTTATTCTTTTCAGAACATCTAATTTTCTTTTTTATATACAAAAAAATTAGATTTTCTTATTCTAAATCAAGAAATGGTGCATTCACACAGAAAACTTTCTTCCGTCTCCATTCTAAATTATATTATTATTATTTCACCTAGATAGAACCATTTTTTTAACAAAGAAAAACCTAATTTCCACATTGACATGCCAAAGTCCTCATTCTTTTATGAACATCTAATTTTTTATCTTCAAAAAAATAGATTTTCTGATTCTTTCTGTGTGAATGAACCACTTCTTGATTTAGAATCAGAAAATCTAATTTTTTGTCGATAAAAAAGAAAATTAGATGTTCTGACAAGAATGAGGACTTAGGCATGTAAATGTGGAAATTAGGTTTTTCATTATTAAAAAAATGATTCTAACCAGGTGAAATTAGGGTACTTTCACTAGGGTGTCTACCCTATCTGGAGAACATGAAATTATCAGGAAATTTTTAGACCTGGAAAAACCTGGAAAAGTCAGGGAATTTTTTTTAAAGTCAGGAAATTTTTTTTAATGTCAGGCAATTTTTCCGAGAGCGCGCTTGATTTTTTTTTTAAATTGCAATATAAATTTGTATAACAATGATTCTTAATTTGTAAAAGTAGCTTTATATTACTCTAAATTACTAAAAGTTAATTAAATTAATTTTTTTTGTTCAAGATTCATCATTTTAATTGAAGATTCCCTTCTTTGGTTGAAAAATTAGCTAGTTTGTTGATTAGTCTTTTCTTTGCCTGAAAATTTTTTTTTACTGAAAATTCAGCTATTTAGTTGAAAATTTGTTTTCTTTTTGATGGAAAACTATTTTACTATGACAAAATGTAACTAATATTCTAGTTGAATACTCCATCAACTTAGTTAAAAATTCATCTCTTTGGTTGAACATTAAATTTTTACTAAAAATTTAACTATTCAATTTTTGGTTGAAAAATTATCTTCTTTAGTTGAAAAATCGTTTCGTTTGGTAGAAATTAATTTTCATGGTTGAAAATGATTATTTTTCTTGAAAATTTAATTATTCGAGCTGAAGAGTCATCATTTTAGTTGAAAATTCATCTTTTTGGTTTTTAAAATTCAACTATTCCAGTTGAAGATTCGTCGTTTTATTTGAAATTTCATCACTTTTTTTAAAAATGTAAATAATGTTTTGAAAATTAGTTGTTTTTTTATAACATTTTTTTTTACTGAAAATTTAACTATTACAGTTGAAACCTTAACGCTTTTCTTTAAAAGTGGTTGCTATTTTGGTAGAAATTAATTAATTAAATTTAACTTTTTTGATTAAAAATGTAACTATTCCAAAGATTAATCGTTTTACTTTATAATTAATCTTTTTTTTTAAAAGTCAGCTATTCCAGTTGAAAATTAATAATTTTACTTTAAAATTAACCTTTTTTGTTTAAAATTCAAATATTCCAGTTGAAGATTCACTATTTCAGTTGAAAATTCATCTCTTTGGTTGGACATAAATTTTTATAAATGAAAATTTAACTAATCAATATTTGGTTGACAATTTATCTTTTTTAGTTGAAAATTCATGTATTTTGTTGAAAAATTGTCTGTTTTTATAGAAAATAATCTTCTTTGTTGAAAAATTATCGTTTTAGTTGAAAATTCATCTTTTTCTTTGAAAATTGAACAATTGAAGTTAAAGATTCAATTTAGTTAAATATTCATATCTTTTATTAAAAATTGAACAATTTGAAGGAAATTCGTATTTTTTGGATAAAAATTAATTTTTTAAATTAAAAAATTAAATATTCTATTTTTTGGTTGAAAATTTATATTTTAAATTGAAAATTCAAATGTTTGCTTCAAAATTCGTATATTTTGTTAAAAATGCATTGCTTTGCTTAAAAATTAAACAGTTTGATTGAAATTTTTTCTCTCTTCTGACTGAAAAATCGTTCTTAGTTGAAAATTCGTATTTTTTTGTTGAATTCAACAGTTTTTTTAAATTCTTAATCAAGATCTTTTTTGGTTGAAATATTTGTCCTTGAGAATTCATCTTTTCGGGTTGAAAATTCAACTACTTTGCTGAAAATTTAACTGAATATAAAGTATAGGAAGATAAAATAAAAATTTGTTTTAATTATTATTCAAATTCGTGGACTTCTAAGACAAATTCAAGAAATAATAATTTATTTTATTAGTATTATTTATTTCAACGCTTTTTAAATTAAACATATTAATTGAATCCCTAGAAACTTGTACCATTAAGAAATCACTTATCCTTTAATAAAGTTACTTTCTCAAATGAAATAAAACAGTTATTTAATTTTACATAATAATTTTACTATTTTTACACTTTTAGATATTAAAAAGACTAGAAAATGCATTATTTATAATAAACTCGTGAAATTGTATTCAATTACTCCGAGACGATTGTTAAAAAAAATTCGAAATTTTTGAATGGCTCCGTACTATGAAAGACGATTCCTGGAAAAAACCTAGAATTGTCAGGGAATTTTTTTCCAGGTTTTGAGTAGACACCCTCTTTCACACATAATACTTTAAAGTTTTGATTATTTTCCGTTCTTCTCTTTTGATAGAAAAGTCATCTTCTTTGGTTGAAAATTAATTATTTTTAATTTAGAAGTCCATTATTTTATATTTGGATCAGAATTCATCTCTTTTGGTTCAGAATTCTGTTCCTTTGGTTAAAAATTCCACTAGCATGTTGAAAATTTAATTATTTTGTTGAATGTTCGACCGTTTTGTTGAATATTTATCATTAAGAATAAAAAATTAACTCTTTTGTATTAAAAATTCAACTTTCGCCAGGAAAGTGATATTTTTTTATCAAAGATTCATTTTTGTAGGTTGATAATTCAACTGTTTGGTTAAAAAATTAACTTTTTTGTTAAAAATTCGTCTCGCTTGCTTGAAAGTTCAACTATTTGATTGTAAATGCAACTGTTTGGTTAAAAATTGAACTATTTGGTTAAAATTAATCTTTTAACAGAAAAGTCATATTTTTTGGTTGAAAATTTATTAATTTTTTTACTAAAAGTTAATTCTTTTTATTTGAAAAGCCTACTATTATATTTTTGATCCATAAATAATCTATTTTGGTTAAAAACTCTACTATATTCAATTAAAAATTTAATTATTTTGTTGGAAATTTGCCTCGTTTGCTTTAAAGTTCAATTAATTAGTTTTAAATGCAACTGTTTGGCTGGAAATTCAACTCTTTGGTTAAAAATTCATCTATTTGGTTGAAAATTCATCTTTTTTGGTTAAAAATTCAACTATTTTATTAAATATTCGCCTTTTCGTGTTAAAAATTAATCTTTCAGCAGAAAAGTAATCTTTTTGTGTTCAAAATTTATTTATTTTTTCGTTAAAAGTTAATTCTTTTATTTGAAAAGCCAACTATTATATTTTTGATCCAGAATTAATCTATTTTAGTTGAAAACTTTACTATATTCAGTTGAAAATTTAATTATTTTGTTGGAAACTGAAGCATTTTTTCAAGAAGTAATTTTTTTGTCAAAAACACAGCAGTTTTGTAGAATATTAATCTTTTTGGAGCGAAGGTTCATCCTTTTGAATTGAAAATTTACCTTTTGGTAAACAAAATCACCTTATTCGGTTAAAAATTAATTCTTTATTTTAAAAAGACTATTGCTCATTTTTTTAATTAGAATTAATTTCTTTTGGTTAAAAAATCTACTATTTGTTTGATAATTTAATTATTTTGTTAGAAATTCGAATATTTTCTTAAAAAGTCATATTTTTTTTGTTGAAAATTCAACTGTTTGGTTAAATTATTGTCTTTTAGGAGAGAAAATTGGTTGTTTTATATTAAAAATTCACTTTTGGCAATATAATTTGGTTGATAATTTATCTACTTGGTTAAAAATTGAACTTTTTTGCATCTCTTTGGTTAAAAATTCAACTTTTTGGTTACAAATTTATCTTTTTTGGTTAAAAACTTAACTCTTTTTTGGATTTTCGCCATTTTGTGTTGCAAATCAATCTTTCAGCATAAAAGTAATCTTTTTTGGTTAAAAATTTATTCATTGTTTGGTTAAAAGTTAATTCTTTTTATTTGGATAGCCTACTGTTATATTTTTGTTTTAGGGTTTACATATTTTAATTAAAAATTCTTCTATATTTAGTTAAAAATTTAATTATTTTGTTGAAATTTTATCTATTTTTTTTAATGATTTTTTTGTCAAAAAATCAATTGTTTCGTTGAAAATTGTGTTTTTTTTTTAAAGAAGATTCATCTTTTTGAATTGTAAGTTTATCTTTTGGTATAGAGTCATCTTTTTTGGTTGAAAATTCATTATTTTTAGTTGAAAAGACTAGTATTATTTTTTTGATTTAAAATTAATTTCTTTTAGCTAAAAATTGACTACTATTTGGTTGAAAATTTAATTATTTTGTTAAAAATTTGACTATTTTCTCAAAAAGTCATATTTTTTAGTTAAAAATTCAACTGTTACGTTGAATATTCGTCGTTTAAAATAGAAATTCGGTTCTCTTGAATTGAAAATTCAGTTTTGACAAGGAAGTCATATTTTTTTATCGAAGATTCATCTTTTTAGGTTGATAATTCAACTATTTGGTTAAAAATTCAACTTTTTTGTTGAAAATTCGTTCTTTTTGCTTGAAATTTCAACTATTTACTTGTAAATACAACCCTTTGGTCAAACATTCACCTTTCTTGGTTTAAAATTCAACTATTTTTTGAATATTCAGATGAGATTTCTTCATTTATTGCTAAGTGAAAACTGCAATAATTAAGGGTTTTGAAATGGAGACCGAAAAAAGTTTTCTGTGTGAATGCACCACTTCTTGATTTATAATAAGTAAATCTCATTTTTTTGTCGATAAAAAATAAAAATAGATATATGGAAAAGATGAGGACTTTGGCATGTGAAAAATATAGGCATTCGGTTTTTCTTTGTCAAAAAGAAAGTTTCTATCCAGGTGAAATAAGGGTAATTTCACACAGAATAATACTTTGAAGTTTTAATTATTTTCCGTCCTTCTCTTTTGGAAATGCGTTACGCGCACAAAATAAAAACAAAAGACTAGTTGACACCTTTTCCACGAAAATCTATCAAAATTAATAAAAACTGAACTGATTGAAAAATCATGCCCACTCCTCCAGAAGTAATAAAATGTTACAAATATATAGATACCCAGCAAAAGAAGTATGTGGAAGAATTGCGGAAAATTGTTGGAATCCCAACTATAAGTTCCAATCTCAGAGCACATAAACAAATTTCTGCTTTGATTCATTGGTTAGAAAGTAGATTAAAGAAGCTTGGATTTACAGTTGCATTAAAAAATTTAGGAAATTATGTACCCCATGGACAAACGGAGGAGGTACTCACAGATAAAGCTAATTTTCTATAATGCTATTTTTTTTAAATTGTTAGTTTTTATTTACGATTTATAATAATGTGGGTTTACAGATGAAGATTCCATTTCTCGTTTTGGGAACACTGGGCAATGATTCTAATAAAAAGACACTTTTTTATTACTGTCACTTAGATGTACTAAACGTCAAACGGGAAAAGTGGGCAACAAGGCCTTTTGAACTGGTTGAAAAGAATGGAAAATTGTATGGTCGTGGAACTGCTAAAATGAAAGGACCACTTTTATCTTTTTTACACGCTATCGACTGTTATAAAGAATTGGGACTCAACTTACCGATCAATATAAAAATTTTTTGTGGTAGGTTTAAATGATTTCTGTAACTTAAACGAATTTAAAAACCAGGATGGACGTTTTAATCCAGGAAGAAAACTCCCGGTCTTTTCTCGGTTCATAAAAATTGTTTAGTGCCATTGAAATTAAAAAATTCAAACTCTTAAAGCTGGAACTCGTTTCGAGTTTAAACTTTTTAATTTTAAGATTAAAACATTGGTTAATTTAGAAATTTTGTGTTCAAACGTTTAATAGTTTGTATGCATAAAATGGCTTTCGATATTTTTTAATTAAACAATTTTGAATTAAATGCCGTTAATCTGCAAAATCAAAATCCACGTTATCATTCTCAATGCTCTAAATTGAAGAACAATTCGATATATAAATTTGTAAATGTTCAAAATTATATTATTCTAAACAATTTCAAGTTAGAAACATTAAAAACTGAACGATTCAAAAATTTCTTTAAAATTCAACACTTTCCAAATTAAAAGTGAATTTGAGAAAATTTTAGAAATCTTCTGAAATGTTATTGAATGATCTCTTTAAATTAATTTTTTGAAATAAAAAATCATTTTAATTTTTCCTAGGAACCTACCATTTTTTCATTTTCGTGACACCTTACAAAATGTTGAGAAAATCTTTACAAGTTTTAAATATTTTTAAATCGTTTGAACGCTTCTGAATATCTCTTAAGCTTACTAAAATTTTTTTCTAAAATTATGTGATATGGCAAAATTGCAAAATTTTCCTTTAAAATCTTTTACATACTTTTTAAAAGTTTTAGGAAATAATTACAAAAAATCTATTGACTTTGAATCATATAAACAATTTTAAAATCCATTATTAAACCAATTTTCAAATATTATGTATTAAACACCTTTGGAACAATAATTAATAATTATTAATTTCAAATTGAAAGCATCTGAAATTTGAAAAAAAATATATATATATATATATAGAACGATTTTTGATAATTTAATTAGAAAAAGAAGTTGAACTGTATAATTTCTAAAACGAAGCGCTGAAAATTAAAAAAATTTATTTTAAATTCAAGAATCGCAAAATTGGATGACTTCAGGGTAAAAGTAAAAAAACACCACCATGTCAATTCATTATTAATGAAATATTTTAAGATTAGAATTTTGGAAATTGGATCATTTATTCAAATTGAATCTTTCAAAGTCAAAGCTTCTGAAATTATAAAATTTTAAATTGTTTCTACATGAGAATATTTTAATTTAACATTAAAGCTGATCAGACAAATTTTTCTAAAATCAAAAAATTAATTTAATTATTCTTTTAAAAACTTCCAAAATAAATAGTAATGTTAAATGGAAAACATTAAAAATGAAAAAATTCCTACTCCGGAATGTTGAAACTTAAACAAATGCGAACTTCATTTAGAACTGAAAAAAAAATTTAATCGCCAAAAATTATGATATTAAAACTTGCTCATACTCAAACCTTTTAAAATTTTAAATATTTGAAGTAAATTTAAATCGCTTAAAATTTAATAATTTTTATATTGCTAATTATGCTTTCGAAAATTCAACCAATTCAATTTAAATTGAAAAATTAATACCTATGAAAGTAAAAATAAAGAATTTAGCGTTTAACGTAAATATTTAAAATTCTAGAGTTGTAAACATTTAAAATTAACGAAATTATTCATTTATGGAAGTATCAATTTCATATAGTTTAATTTTTATCTTTTTCGATTTTAAACTCAATTTTTTAATTAAAAATATTACTGTAGAATTATTATTCATTCTTGAAATTTTCCAATCAAATAATTTTCAATTTCAAATGATTTATTTGTTTAATTCTTCAAATTAGAGTCGGACAATTCTATGATATTATACCTAAAATTATTGAATTCAAAACCATTAAGGCTTTTAATATGAAATTTTGAAATATTTTTCATCCAAATTGTCTTGAGATTTAAAATTCTTGAATTTGCAACTACAATATTGTAAAATTAAAAATTCAAAACCCACAAAAAATAATCTATAAATTAATTTAGGAAAAAACTTTAGTTTCAAACTCTTCAAGATTAAACTGTTTTAGAATCATGCATTTAAAACTATACTTTTAAATTAAAATTATACATTTTAAAGACGTTTAATATACTATTATTAAGTATCATATCATGTAGCATCAAGTGCAAGTGCAAGTTTCTCTCGGTTTTCTCCCGGTTCTTCTGGGTGGGTGGCTATCCTGAAGATAAGTTAAAGAAAGAGATAGAAAATTATTGAGATTGGAGACAGGAAAAGAAAGCGTCTTAGGGATGCAAAGTGACCCACTGAGAAAGATAGAATACGAGACTGGCGCTGCTACAGAAGAAGTACGCATGCGCCAAACATCAACGACCGTCAGCTGTTTAACCTGAGGTCTTCTCTTTCGAATGCAGTATCTCTCGCTTCTGTAAACAAATCCGTTTCCTATTCGGCCTGGCGCTGAGATTGCTGGGGAGACTCCTTCCACACGAAGTCAACCCTGACATGTCCACCCGTCCATGTATGCAGATGACGTCTTGCTATATGTAACCTCGAATAATGTCTTAACGGCTCAGGACTCACTGCTGCTTGCTCTCAAGGCTCTTTTTCCATGGCTCGGAGGG
Organism: Amphibolips quercusostensackenii; assembly: GCA_032357855.1. NCBI lineage: Eukaryota > Metazoa > Arthropoda > Insecta > Hymenoptera > Cynipidae > Amphibolips > Amphibolips quercusostensackenii. The sequence goes on along the minus strand of JAUELO010000094.1, from coordinate 1,644,782 downwards.
CTGGGCCTTTCGGGTTCGATGCCCAAGTGCCAGCTTTGCCTTTTTTCAAGAGCAGGAGTAAATCTGGGTTCGATTAACCTGTCATTTGGGGGTGTAGATATTCTTTGCCAAGCGACTCTTAAATATCTGGGGGTCGTCCTGGACAGGCTTATAACCTGGCTTCCCCACACTTTTAATACAGCATCCAAGCGAATGAGAGCAATTAGCATTATGAGGGTGATTGCCAAGGTTACATGGGGCGCATCTCCCTTCCTTCTTCTTATGGTTCACAGGGGCCTTGTCAGAGCGTACTTGGAGTGGGGGGCCCCTCTTTTTCTCCGCGAATAAAACATTGCTTGCGAGGCTTGACCGTGTTCAGTTTGCATCTCTCCGGGTGGCTTTGGGATGCATGAGTTCCATACCCACCCCGATTCTTCTTTTGGAGGCAGGGGAGGTTCCTCTTTCCTTGCGAAGATATCTTCTCGACAATAGATTCATCCTCAGAAATTTCTGTTGGAATGACAACCCTTTTATTGTCGAGTTAATGGCGTTGGGGGAGCTTTCCAGGCATAGAAGGTTCAAGGTTCGTGCCGAGGGGTGCGGTCTATTATCGGCTTATGATTCGATGGCGGCATTTACTTCCTCGATGGATGCCTTACTGAGTCCTTCTTACTTTGATGAGGAGTGGGAAGACTTGTCGGCGGCAATCGAGGTTGACTTGGAGACGGGGGTGTCTTTCAGGAACCTACACTTTCTCGTGCTAAATTTTATGAGTTTGTGGGTGTGTATTTCCCGGATAAGCTCAAGGTTTTTACCGACGGTTCTGTTAATTTGGAATTGAAAGCAGCGGCCTGCGGTTTCTTTATTCCGGCCTCTGGGGTGCGGTTCGGGGTCCGGCTCAGGGAATTTGCCTCGCCCCTGACGGATGAGTTATATGGAATTGTTTATGCCTTAAAGCACGTCATTGAAAGGGTGGGCAAAAACTCCGTAATCTTCTCCG
>JAUELO010000094.1:1598176-1613110 GCA_032357855.1 Amphibolips quercusostensackenii | reverse complement strand
GGGGGAACCTAACCCTGCTAAAATCGAGAATTTTCTAAGTATCACATTATTTATGAAATAAACTTTTTTAATTTCCTGCGGATAATATTAGTTCCGGGACATTAGTTTCTATGTTTTCTTCCTTGTCCTAAGTTTTTGATGAAAAATACTGTGTACTTCAGGAGTAAAGCGTGGGAGAAATCGGAGAAATGTAAGACACATAACCCCAAAATGCACATACTTTTACCAAATTTAGCAAAATTAGAATTTTTCTAATGATCCCATAAAAAAAGAGTCGAAGGACATCCGTTATCATGTTTTCTATCATTCCCTAAATTTTTAAGACTAAATGTTTATTATTGTGGGAGTAAAGCCGGGGGAACATAACGCTGCTAAAATCGAGAATTTTCTAAGTATCACATGCCCTTAATTGAAAGTTAAACTCTTTGGTTAAGAAGTCATCTTTTTAGTTCAAAATGCATCTTTTTGGGTTAAAATTCAACTATTTCAGTTGGAGATTCATTATTTTAGTTGAAAATTCTTCACTTTGGCTCAAAATTAACTATTTTTTTTAAATTTCCTTTTTTTGGTAAAAAATAACTTTTTCAACTCAAAATTTAAGTTTTCAATCTTTGGCTGAAAATTTATCTTTTTAGTTGAAAATTCATTGTTTTGTCTAAATTTCAACAATTCTAGTTTAAAATTTATCATTTTAGTTTAAAATTCATCACTTCGGTTGAAAATTTAACAATTTTTGTGTTGAAAATTCTTTTTTTCTTCGTTGGTTAATTTTTTAAACTGACAATTGAACTATTCCATTTTTGGTTGAAAATTGATCTGTTGCAGTTCAAATTTGTACTATTTGCTGAAAAATTGATTTTTTTCAGTTGAAAATTCAACTATTCCAGTTGAAGATTCATCATCTTAATTGAAAATTCACGATTTTAGTTGAAAATTAAACTTTGGTTTAAAGGTGAACTCTTTTGTTAAAAATTAAACAAAAATTTTTAACAAAAGATTTTAACTTTTCACCAAGTAGTTTAATTTTCAACTAACATGATGAATCTTGAACTGGAATGGTTGAATTTTGAATTTAAAAAGATAAATTTTACTGCAAATAGTTAAATTTTGAACTGAAAAAGATCAATTTTCAACCAAGGGTGGAATATTTAAATTTTCATCTAAAAAATTAATTGTGAGTCAAAAAAAATTTTTCAATAAAATATTTCAATTTTTGGTTAAAAATTTAACTATTCCAGTTAAAGAATTAAAGATTCACAATTTCAGTTGAAAATTTACTACTTTAGTTGAAAATTGAACTTCGATTTTTGGTTGAAAATTGATATTTTTTCATTCAAATTCCAACTATTTGATTGAAAATTTATCTTGTTAAGTTGAAAATTCAACTATTTGTTAAAAATTAATCTATATATCTTTGAAAAATCATTCTTTTTACAGAATTAATCTTTTTGGTTGAGAAATTAATATTTTTACTTTTAAAAAGTAAGGAATTTGATGTGTTTTAAATTGAATTTAGTATAGCATATACATTAATTTTACTTAAACATGCATTGAAAAATTACTTCAATTATTATTCAAATTCGTGGACTCAAGTACAAGTTAAAAAATTGATTAATTATTGTTTTTAGTATATGTGACGTTCCGTGAGGAAAGGGACCTTAGGGTTAGCAGGCAAATTTTTCAGTAGAAGCGATAGAAGAGCGATTCAAAAACTATTGATAGCATCAAAAAAATAAAAATCGATTTTATAACCCTAAGGTCCCTTTCCTCGCGGAATGTCACAAATATCTTAATTAAATATATTAATTGAATCCCTAGGAACGTGTACAATTAAGAAATTACTTACCCTTTAATAAAGTTACTTTATCAAATAAAAAAACAAGTTATTTAATATCACATATGAATGGTAAAATTTTTGCACATTTAGATTTATTACTAAGGTTGAAAAAACATTATTTATAATAAACTTTTCAACCACATAGTTAAATTTTTAACCTAAAAGGATAAATTTTCGAGTAACATGGACAAATTGTCAACGGAATAGTGGAAATTTTAAGTCAAAGAGACGAATTCTTGAGAAGTTAGTTGAGTTTTTAATCCCAAAGGACAAATCTTCAACTAAGCAGTTAAGTTTTCACGAAAATAATTAAATTTTCAAGAAAATAGTTGAATTTTTAACAAAATAGTTATATTTTCAACAAAATAGTTTAATGTTCAACTAAAATTATAAATCTTAAAAAAATGTTTATTTTTAACAAAGAAGTTCAACTTTCAAACAAGCTATTGAATTTTCAGTCAAAAAAGTTTAATTCTAGACAGAAAATACAATTTTGTATATTTCAACCAAAAAAATATTTTTAATTTAAATGAAAAACAGTCGAATTTAACCAAAAAGATGAATTCTTAAACAAAAATATAATAGTTGAAGGGTGGCAGAAAGGCGGCGCTAGAATACTACGCTAAATTTTAATTAATATTTAAATAAAATTTTTTTTAAACTGTTTAAAAAATTAGAATTCTAACCAGTTTTTCTATCTCAAGGTGTATTTGATTTTTAAAGAATTTCTTATGTAATTAATCCATTTTCGAAAAAAAGTATGTTATCTAGCTCTGTACTGTAACCCTTCCGTAGATATTTTAACCAAAGAAGATTTGAATTTTAAATCAAAAACAGTTGCATGCAAACAAAAAAGGTGAATTTTCAACAAAATAGTGGAAATCGCAATCAAAACAGTTTAATTTTTAACCATATGGTTGTCTTATGTACAAAAAAGGCAAATTTTCTACCTAAAGAGATCAATTCTCAACCCAAAAAGATGAATTTTTAACAAACCTCTGCTATTTTTAAGCTAAAAAAGCAAATGTTCTATAAAACAGTGGAATTTTCTACCCGAAAATATAAATTTATGACAAAAGAGGTAAATTTCCAATTAAAAAAATTAATTTTCATAAAAAAAGAATTTTCAACGAAATAGTTTAATTTTCCACCAGTGATGGATCTTCCAATAATAAAATCAATATTTAAAAGAATTAGTTTAATTTTCAACTAAGTAATTGAATTTTCAATCATGGAGAATAATTTTCTACCAAAAAGGACAAATTTACAACAAAGTACATACAGTTTTAACGAAATTGTTAAATTTTCAACTGAAAATGATAAATTTTCAACCAATAATGGATTAGCTAAATTTTCAGTCAAAAAAATTAATCTCCAACCCCCAAAAAAACGAATTTTTAACGAAATATTTTAGTTTTCAGCCAAATTGTTGAATATTCAACAAATAATAGAATACTTAAATTTTCAGCTAAAAAATTAATTTTCATCTATCATTAACAAAATTTTAACTACCAAAAAAAAAAACAAATTTTCAGCTGAATAGTCGAATCTCCAACCAATGAAATGAATGTAGTTGAATTTTCAACAAAAAAGGTGAATTCTCAACGAAAAATTTAATGAATAAATTTCCAACCAAATACGAACGATTTTCATTTAAAAATAAATTTGTTAAATTTTAAGTTAAAAAAATGATTTTGCAACTAAAAAGAACGATTTTTCAACAAAATAGTTCAATTGGCAATGAAATAGTATAGAATTTCCAACCAAAAGAGATGAATTCTGATCCAAAAATATAATAGTACAGATTTCAATTAGAAATAATTAATATTCGACGAAAAATAGTTGGATTTTATTATTGGGTTCTATTAATTCAGTTAGAATTTGAGTGCAAAAAAGAGGAAAAGGGGAAGTTTCTGTCAAATAGGGGAAAAACAAGAATTTTTTTTAACGGGTAAAACGGGGAATAGGAATTTAATTTTTTCAAGCTTTTTCAAAAATTATTGTTCACTCTTATATTTTCCATGTGTGATGTTACATTCTCTATGCCCCCCCCCCCCCCGGTCAGTGTGACATAGTTTTTGAACGGCCTCATATAATGGATTTATGTTTACCAGATATAACAGCGCGAGCGATTGAAACCGAAAAACAAACTACGACAACAGTAATAGGAGTTTTTAATTGCTTTCGAATAATGCTGCCTCATATGAATACCCCATTGGAAAGTGAATCTGAAAACGATCACAGGCTGGAGGGTTTTATACAAATTTATGAGCTGTGTTTGCACTACGCTAAGTGGCATTCAAATCACAATGTAATCAATTCAGCTTTAGAAACCCTCATTCAACTTTTGCAATTTCCCCAAAAGGATTTTGTTTCGGTCTTGTTATCCAAGGATGGCATTGGTCACAGTAGAATTTCAGCTACGGAAAATATAGGGAGACTTTCTTTGGGTCATATGAGCCTTTCTACAACCACGATGAGTGGTGGAACTTCTGATGCAACCTGGAATTTATTAGACGCAGATGTACCAGATATACCTGATATTACTCCTAAAGTACAAAAGTGGATCACAGACTCTGAACAAGCTTTACCCTTGATTCAGAGGCCTCAGAAACAAGAAGTTCCCAGAGATTCTGATCATAGTTCAGGGAAAATACTAGATGATTATAGCAATTTAAGAATTGGAACTATTGGCAGTATGTAGATTTATTTTTATTCCAAGATTTGACACAAGTCTTTAAAAATTTTTTTCTAATGTTTGAGTTTAGAGTCTTTTTCTTCATCGCACTCATCACAGAGTGTCACCCAATTTGAAGCTTGTCACCTGTTTTGGAAATTTGTCTCCTTTTCACCTTTCTTTTAGTTGAAAAACTAACATTTTATTTAAGATTGCAATTCTAGGGTTCATAGTCTTCCATGTTCCCTGCGTTTCCCTTTTTCCCCGAATTCCCCCTTTTTCGCTATTCTTGAAAAATTATTTAATTTCTCCTTTTCTCTTTAAATCTACGATATTTCGAAATACAATTGTTTTTTTACGTCTACAAAATTATTCTATTCAAAACTAGAATATATTACCGCAAGCGGTGAAAGTTTTTTTAACTTATAGAATTATCTATTATAATTAATTTAACTTTTTTGAACTTGACTAATTTCAAACTAAACTATTTAGGATTTAAATAAAACTTTAACCATAATTTAAAAAAAAAATGACGAAACGAAAATAAAACGAAAAAGACCATAGAGTTCTGAACTAAATAAAGAATTTTATTTTTCAAATTATTTCTGTAGTTAGTTTTCTTTCGTATGAAGAAATTCAGGTAAAAAAAAAATTAATGGCTATATTTTTATACAGTTTTTAAAATGGTTACATTGGAAAACTTTAAATCAGAAATGTGAAAAAATTAAACTTTATATCTTGAAATGTTTCAGATCGAATAACGTAAAATAAAAATTTTCATAATAAGAGAATTTCAAATTTTGACCTTTAGAATTGAACAATTTATAGGATATCAATTGCAAATTTAAGTCTTCAAATATGAACGATATTGTATTAAAGATTTTAAGAACGTAACCACTTAAAATTTAACAATATTTTACTGTAGAAGTAAAGCTAAACGATTTTCAAACTAAAACATTTAAATTTTATGATTTTAAATTGTAATTTTTCCTGACTTCCTATTCCCTCAATTTTCCTCATTACACCTACTTCCCCTTCCCTCACTTCATTTCCCCTCATATCCTACTTCCTCTCCAATTAATTCGTCTCATTTTCCCTTCTTCCCCTCCCCTTTTTTCTACTTCAACTATTACCTCTTATTTCTCCTACTTTACCTTCCTTCATTTTCCCTCACTTCCCTTTACTTCCATTTAACAACAAAATAAATCATACTCTGTTCTTAACTTTTCAGATGTGCCTTTTTTTAAGGTCTTCAAATTGACTGAAGAAGAGACACAGTCAGTTAATAACTATCTAGCAATAATTTCCAGTAGGTTAGTTGTAAACCTAGCTGTGATTTTGTTTAAATTGCTAAACAAAAATTTTAAACAATTTTAAAAATAATTGCATATTTTGACGATTTTTCTAAGAATACGCTTCATTTTTTTTTTGCAAAATCAATTAAAAATGCATTGCCAACGACTCTTTGCTATGATACATTGTCAGTGGACAAGGACAGTTAATCCCAATAGGCTTATTTTTTTCGTGGAATAAACTAGAAATGTCTTACCAATAACTCCTTCTTGTCATATTTGTCGAAATTACAAGAACTGTTGATTATTTAAACAATATTTATAAACGATTTCACAGTTGACCATTCTTCCATAATAAATTTTTTTTTGTGGAATCAATATGAAATGTCTTGACAATTATTCTTTCTTGTAATATTTGTCTAATTAAGAAAAATTTTTGATTATTAAAGCAATATTTATAAACAAATTCACAGTTTGATAATTTTTTTTTATAAGTATTAATATTTTTTGCGGAATCAACAAGAAATTTTGTTTGTATGCTAAGCATTAATTTTTTTGTGAAATCAACAAGAAATGTTTTGCCAATTATTTCATCTTGACGTATTTTTCTTATTTCAAAGAAGTGTGAATTATTTAAACAATAATTATAAACTACAGCTGGCGAACGCTCACCATATATAGATATGTATTTTTTTCTGTTTAGATTTTTGGATTCTCAATTTCCTCTATGACAGTTTGAAAATTGACAACAATTTCAAATTATTTTAAGCATTTTTTAAAAAGAATTCACTGGTCTAAAAACAATTCAACCCAATAGCCTAACAACCATGAAACCATCATACCTTTGATTAATGTATCGATCTCGGAATTTGTTTATAAATATTGTTTAAATAAGCAATACTTTTTCTTAATTAGAAAAGGAAGTATTCACATTTACTGAAAAAATCCGGTCTTTTGAACCGAAATTTTTGCACCCGTTGCTGCGGCCATTAGAAAAATATGACAAGACGGACTTCGCAAAAAAAATTAATATTTATTGTAAGCAAATAGTAAAACTGTGTATTTGTTTATAAATATTGTTTACATCAACAGTTATTTTTATTTGGACTAATATGACAAGAAGGAGTTATTGTTAAGAAATTTCTAGTTTATTCTAAGAAAATTAACCAATTTATCCCAAAGTATCCCAATCTGTTAGCAAAGTATCATAGCAAGGAGTCATTGACAATACAATTTTAGTTGACTTCGCTAAGAAAATGGAGCCTATTCTTGGCAAAATGGTCAGAATGTGCGTTTATTTATAAAACTTGTTGAAATAATAATATTTGTTATTCATTTTAACAAAATTAATGCCAAGAGTCATTGGTAATACATTTTTAGTTAATTTCGCAAAAAATTCGGCCTATTCGTGAAATAATGTTGAAAATGTGAACTTTCATAAAAATTGTTCAAATAATTGTCAAACAGCAGATATTCTTAATTAAGCGCAATTAGGCATTAATTTCATTCATATTTGGTAAAATAATGCAAATTTTAAACAATTAATCATTTTTAATCATGAGAAAATGGCTTTTGCTCATTAATTTGTTTGAAGCATTATGCACAATTTTTTTTTAACTCTAACCTACTGAAAATTATAGCTAGATAATTATTACTCTGACTTAAGCTCTTCTTTAGTCAATTTGAAGATCCTAAAAGAAAGGAACATTTGAAAAAATAGAAAAAAATATTGTTTATTCCGTTTGTTAAATAACAAAATTTTGTTTAGTCAAAGTGAATTTTCTTTATCGACTCGTTATACCTGGAAGCCTTACGGTCATTAAAAAAAAGGCATGAAAATCCATTTGAAAAATGGCTTGTAGACAGACTTTCGTTCACAAAAAGTGCTTTGGCCAACCCTAAAAATGAAGCGGGAATGAAAAAATATTTTTTTCGTAGACGAAGATCTAGAAGATGGAAGTGAATTTGGAAGTGAAATTGAAAAATCAGAAAAGATCCCCGACTCAAGTTTACCGAGTCAGCATTCGAGATTGGAAGAAGAATATTTGGACTCTACAACAATATCGGTGGATTCACCTCAAAGAAGTTTAGTAAATGTTCCGTATCCGGAATTCGACATTGGTCGACTTACAGGAGCAGATGTTCCTTTAAAATATTGTTGTCGTTATTTGGCTTCCTCGTTTCTTTTGACAGGCAAAGTTGGACAGTTAATACCAGATAAAGTGTTTCGCGTAAGCGTTAAATCGCTGGCGCTTACATGCATTGCTAATATTTTAAGGATATGCCCCAGCTTATTTTTCACTACGGTTGCTAGAATACCAACCGAAGAATATCGGCAAACAATATCGGACATTTTGCTATTTGCAAATCACTCTGATCCACAATTGAGAGGAAATGTATCCATGATTGTAGGATTTTTTCTGAAATCGCTTATTACCGAGAATGGAGGTTCTTTTGAAAACACAGAAGTAAAACAATTTGAAAGTGATAATGGGAAATCGGGACTTTTGCAAGAGCTAATCGATTTGATACTAAAGGTAGGATTATTGTATTATTATATTTTTTTGAGTAGCATCCGTTCCTACACAAATTTATTGCATACAGAATATATTTGAAAGAAAGTATGCTGATTATACATCTCATACACAAAATATTTTTTACACAGAATATATCCTACACAGAATTGAATAGTATTACATTTTTCATGAACAAAATATTTCCTACACCGAACTAATCCTACACAGAATTAATTGGCAATTATTTTATCCTGAAATTTTCTCAAAACATTGTACATAAAAATATTATGTCCAATATTTTTTCTAAACAAAATGAATTTTATACGAAATTTTGAAAAGAGCAAATAAAATACTTTACACACAAAGTAGATGTCTCTTGATATTACATGATATGATTCTTTTTAATAATAAATCACCATACTTAAAAATTCTATCATTTCCATTTAAAATTATAGTTTTTGATGCAGATTTCTAAAAAAGTTTAATAGGGATGTTACATGAAATAAGATAAAAAGATATTTTGATTCCTTAGTATCTTATTAACGTATTTCAAGAAGAAAGAATTTTTTATTGAATAAGAAACATGTTTTTTTAAAATAAAGTTTGAATATGGCGCTCGCTTGCGGCATTTTTCGCCAAACGCATAGATTGACTACATCTATGTGACGTAATTCTTCGCGGGAAGAATTCATTCTTGGTCATTTTTCGTAATTCTTCACGACGGCCGCGAAACGTAATTGGTCAAAATTTTGAAAAGTTACATGGCGGCTAATGTAGTCTGATTGGTGTTCAGTTGTATATCCTAGTGACGTCACATCTATTTGAATGTGACCAAATAGATGTAAACTAGAAATGATTTATTTTTAAAGTATTAGAAACCTAAAAAAAATTTCTTTTCTCCATAAAGTTATTCACTGCTTCAATTTTCTAAACATATGTTTACCTCATTTCATGCAACATCTTGAATGTTGAGGCCTTGGAAATGAAGTTTTTTGCTTTATAAGACTAAATGCAAAAAATATTTTGTTTTACATTTCTTAATTTTTATAGAGGTTTCTAATTTCAAATTTCATAATGTTGCACTTCCAAGTTTTAAGTATTGAAAATATCATGACAGTTTATTAAATCTTTCAAAATTTCGTATTGAAAGCCTTGATAGTCAGTTTTAAATTTAATAATTTTAGATTTAATTATTATAAATTGTTTGGTTTTAATTTTAAACGTCCTATAGGATAAATTTAAAACAATGAAAAATTAAGAAACTGATTGGTTAAATTCAAACTTTAAAAATGAGAAAATTTTAGAAGTAGGCATAGTAAATTAAGTTATTTTTAATTATAAATTTTTTTAAAACTTAAAAATTTCAAACTCAACTTACAAAAAAACAATTTCGAATTGGAAAATTTGCATCAGAGCAATCTTGTTTTGTATTTTTTTTTAGTTTTTAATCTTCAACGTAATGTCTTAAAATTGTCCGCATTTGAGTTGAAGATTTCAAGAATGAATAATAATTCTAAATGATGTGTAAAAATAAAACGATAGGAAATTAAAAAGTTCAAAATTGTATTCTTTAAAATCAAAATAGATTAAAATTAAACTCTCTGAAATTGACACCTCAGTGATTTTTTGAATTTTGAATGTTTACAATTATAGAGTTGAGAGTTTTCATGTCAAACGCTAAATTTTCACTTTTTCCTTTTCATGAGTTTTACTTTTGCAATTAAAATTGAAATAGTTGAATTTTGATAAGTATAATTACTAATATGAAAATTTTCATGTTTTTTTTCATGTTTCTTATTTAAAGTCACTTTTTATTTTGAACATTTTTTTAGGATAATTCAATTTTAAATGTTTATAGTTGAAAATTTTTCTATTTTTAACCGTGCTAATGACGGTGAACTTATTTTTTGATCTTAGAAAAATTTATCTGATCAATTTTTGTTATAAATAATTTTTGTTATGTAATAAAAACTTTAAATTTTAGAAATTCGGAAGCTTTGACTTTGAATCATTTAATTTCGTTTTCAATTTCAAGTTGTTAATTGTAAATGCTAAATAATTGAAAATTATTTAAATTTAAAAATTGTCCTATTTTTAAAATTTTAATCTGCAATTATTCAGTTTCTGGATTTTTCAATTCAAAATAAAATGATTTAATTTTGAACGCTTTGAATTTGAAATGTTAGAATTTCAATTCTTTTCAGATGAAATTGTCAAATTTTCAAAATTTTAGTCTGATATTTTAATGAAGAGAGCTTCTGATTTGAAATTTGTTATTTTCAAACGCTTTAAACTTTAAATTATTTTGTTCTAAATGGTTTTCTTCTAAAATGATACAAAGACAATTTTTTGTTATTTCATTCGAAATATTTTCCTTTTTCTTTTAATTTTACCTGATCTAAAATTGTTTCATTTGAAATGTTTTTAAATCAAAATCGTTCAATGTTTTTTTATTTTAAAAAGTTTTCAATTTAAAATGATTAATTAATAATTATTGTTTGAAAAAATGCTTAAAACTTCATATTAAAAAATTTGCCCGCTTCGCGGGCACATTCTCATCGCGCGGCTCGCTTTGATCGCAAGTTTGAGCGCGCCTAGGGCGCGCGTCTGTTGTATCTCGCGCTTCGCGCTCGATAATATATACCTCGCGCTTCGCGCTTGAATAATTTTTAGCTCGCGCTTCGCGCTCGGCTTGGATAAAAAAAAGTTATTTACTTGCAAATATTATAAAATTATCAAAGGCTCTACGATTGAAGTAATTTTAAAATTTGTTTTTATTTTACATTGAAAAGAAGTTTATTTACTCAAGGCTCTATTGGCCTTGAGGAACACATTCTCATTACAATAACCGCGCTTTGCGCTCAATTTTTTATATGTATTTATATAATTCTCTGATCATTTATATAATAATAATGATTTTTCATTATTGCATATTTTTGTGCACGGCAAAGTTTATGCACTACTACGATAACCTTTGATATAACTATAACATTATCGGAATGCTTTGCATTTTTTCACACTTTTCTTAAACTTCAAAGAAAAACTTTTAATTCCTCAAGCTTTGGTTTAACTTACTAAAAATGCCACAAAAAAATCTACAATTTCATTTTTGGTCAAACATTCTTTATTTCAATTATAGGAAACGATAATTAAAATTAAAAAAAGAACGCTGAGTTATATGAAAATCAATTGTTTATTTATAAGTCATTTTTTCTCAATTAAAACAAAAACTATGCATCCTATCAAAAAATGATTGATAACAAATTTGCTGCTTTTTTGGTGAATAACATTTGTTTTTTATTTTTTTGTAGCTTGTTTCATTTGTCCAAAAATTAAAATTGTTTATTTTTAAAGTTTTTTTTTTAGAAATAAAGCAAAAACACGCGTCCTGTCAAAAAGTGATTTATAACAATTCTGTAGATCTTTTTTGGTTGCACAATTTTAGTATTATAATTTTTTTGTATCTTGCATAGTTTGACCGCAGAATAGAATTTTTGATTTTTCATTATTTTTTTTTGGGATCAAAATTTAAGATTTTAAATTTTTCATGAAAATTGTAAAATTTGTTATGATAGTCTTGTAGGGCTTTTAAAAAGCAACGTTTTTCTCTTTCTGACTTTTTTTTGTATTGTGCGTTATTTGGCTTAAAATTTGCATTGTCTTTTGTTTCCTTGAATTTTGAAAAATGTTATAACTCTGAATTTTTATTTTCATTGAAAAAAGTCATCAGGACAAATTGTCCGTCCTTTTGAGTACTACTAATAACCGTACATAGAGTTTTTAAATTTAAAAAAAAGTGGTCTTAAAAGTTTTAGAAATGTGCGCACTTTTTGAATTTTTATCCAAAATAGCTGGTTAACGAACTTGTTCTTAGGGGTCTCAAAACGTGGAGATTTGATGAAAACCGGCAAAGTCAAATTTTACCTAAAACTAATACCTTCTCATTAGAATGACAATGTAAAAATTTGATTAATAATGTATTTAAAAAAATATTTGTAATGTTAAGCAATAAAACGTCAATTTGCTACTAGTATTTAAATAAAAATAATAAAAATTTAATTGTGTGCTGGACTACTTTGTGTAGAAAATATTTAATGTACGGTTTTTAATATTTTGTGTAGAATATATTGTGTACAGAAAAGATATTTGATATAATATTTTACATAATATTTTTATGTATACTGTTTTGAGAATATTTTCGGAATAAAATAATTACTAGTTAATTCTGTGTGGAAAATATTTTGAGTATGAAAAATATACTAATATTTAATTCCGTGTAGGATATGTTCTGTGTAAAAAATATTTTTCATAGAAAAAATGTAATCCTATTTAATTCTGTGCAGGATATATTATTAAAATAGTTCAAATTTTTGTTAAAAGTGTGATATTTTTTTAATCTTACAAACATTTATTGTTTGTATCTGATTCTGATAGAATTTCTCGTTTTCTTTCGAATTCCATTGGAAAGTTTAAAAAAACTCTAAAATTTTAAAAACGGCGACTGGTTTTCAGGAAATATTCAAAGTAAATTCACTGAAAAACCCATCATTTTTCCTGAAAAACGAAATTCACGTTGTTTGGCAAAGCTATACAAGATATGAAAAAATTCAAACAAAAAAACATGTTTTTTCTTTAAAAAAAGTTATGGAAAAATATTTTTTAACGTTTAAAAAATTATATTAAATTATTACATTTTTATTATTAAATTATTAATTATATTAAATTTCTGTAATCAATTTTACAGTCAATTTTACTATTTTTAGGTTCATTTGCCACTCTGAAATTTAAAATTAATTAAGTTTGAGGAGTGGCATTGGAAAACTTTTTTGCAAGCTTTTAATTTGTAATTTTTTCATTCGGAATATTTAAGATTTAAAAAAAACATTTTCGTCAATTTTTGTTGACATTTTTTAAATTTGATGTTTAGAATTAGTTGGATTTGTTAAATTTGGATCTCCTAAATAATTAACAGTTTTTAAACTTTTAATTTGTAGGTAATCGCTTAATTCGGAAAGTTTTTAAATTTAAATTGGCGAATTTCGGTCATTTTCAGTATACAATTCTTCAATTTCCTATTGTAATTAAAATAGCATTTATTATATTTGTCCTGTTCAAAATCCTCAGATTAAAATTTAATTTTAACTGTTCATTTAATTTAAATATCTGAAGCTTATATTCATTTTTGAACGTCTCAAGTTTCAAATTGCTGAATTAAAAGAATTTCTAATCTTTAAATTCCTCAATATTTTAAAAGGCTTTTATTTAAAAATGATTAATTCCTGAAGACTTGATATGCGAACTGCTTTAATCAAGAAACTTTATTTAATATGAAACTTTTTAATTTTGAATATCTTATTTTTATTTTTAATGCTTTAAATGAAATATTTTTCTTAATATTTTATGAGTATAAAATTCCCAATTCTTGTTCTGTTTTAAATAACACAGTTATTATTTTTCTGTTTTTAAGATTATACTCTATATTAATTTTCTTATTAAACTAAAATTAATGATTTAATTAAAAAATTTTCGATTGTCATTTTTTAATACATTATACTCTAAAATTTTTAAATTCTTAGTATTCAATTGTAAATTTCTTTGGAATTGTTTCGTTTCAAAGAATTCAGTTTTATATTGTTAATTTTAAATAGTTTAAATTTTACATTTTGTAATATTTATTATTTACAACTTGAAAATTCTTTTGTTATGTCCTAAGTATTGGAGATTATTTAATTTTGATCGCTTTGAAATTAAAATTTTCTGAAAGCTAGGAATTTCCAAATTTCTTCATTTCATATGTTTCTATATGACATTTTCTATTTGAAGTGCGTACAAAAATGAATATTTTTACATTTTTTTACATATTTGACTTTAAATTCTTAATAATTTTGAAATCTCTTTTGTTTAAAATGATTAATTTCGGAAGGATTCCATTTCAAACTTGTTTCATTCAGAACTAGAATATTAAACTCGTTAATTTTGAATGTCTAACAGTAAAAGTTTTTTAATTAAGTTTGAAGTAGTTCAAATTAAAGATTTTTATTTTAAGAGTGCAAAATTACAAATTGTTGAATTTTTAATGCTGTATTTAGTAATAATTGTTAATTTCTGAGAAGAGAAAAATACTCAGTTAAACGTTCTTCAGTTTCGAATGTTTTACTCGAAATTATGCATTCTGGAAGGCTTTGAGTTCAGAGACATTCAAACCGTCTACTTCTTTTCTGTTTTGAAAAGTTCAAGTCTTGGTCAACTCTATAAACTTGTTCATTCCTAAATACTCTGAATTTAAAATTTTCAATTTCGGCAATGTAAATATTTTAATTTGGTACAATCAAGCGGGGCAATTTCGGGCATGTTGGGTAAATTATGACATTCCTAAATTGATAGCTTAAATTACTTAATTGGGTCTTAACCAGAATCTAGAACCAGTTAAGGCTTTATTAAGGCTTTAACTGGCTCTAGATTCTGGTTAAAAAAACCCCCCTTAAGGTGGTTGTCACCCGACTATAACATTCAAAAGTTTACGCTCAGAAGATGTAAGAAATGACATGTTCTCTCCTAACCATTGGTGAAAAATTTTGAATGGGTTTGCACACTGACATGGAAGCGTGCGAC
>JAUELO010000094.1:1550613-1564283 GCA_032357855.1 Amphibolips quercusostensackenii | reverse complement strand
GGGGCAGGAGGTGTGTCACGTACCTAGGGGTTAAGCAACGCTACTAAGAGTGTTTAGGGGGACAGGGTATTGGGCCTCCTTCGCTCGGGCAAGGGTTGGAGCAGTGATCTCATTGTTGGCGACCTTTCCTTTGGCTCCGTCTCTGGTTGCGTCTTCGGAATCCTAATGATTATACACGTTTGGTTGCCGTTGACGCGCGACCAAGAAGTGTGCCAGGGAGATGTGGATTGGGCCGAAGTCTGGGGTGAACTGTCTTTCATGGAAAAAAAGAGTTGGGGAAGAGGGGAGTCCGAACCATCGCCCCATTATATGAGATCCAATGCATGTAGTGCCCTTGAAAAATTAATTAGGGAAATCCAAGCGTAAAGATTCAAGACTGCATGAAGCCTTTCTGTTAAATTTGACGCGCTGAAAGTACTGCCCTTGTGCTGTTTGTCGCATGGACATAGAAATTAAAGGGACGAAGCACAAAGTCCCATCTTAGGCAAGCGGTTTGACTTGGTATATCGGAAGGGGCGAAGTTATCCCCACTCTATCGGAGGGCGCCAGGGACTACTCTGGTTCGTAGAGGGAAGTTGAGACCGTCTAAAACTGAAAACTGTCATTGACGCAACAGACCAATTACTGAGAGCCCAACCAAGGAGTAGGAAGAGCATGCGTGGTGTGTGTCATGCCCCTTGTTTACGCGTTGACAGACCCCGCAGGTTTGTGCTCTGTCCCTTTAATTTCTATGTCGATGGTTTGTCACGCATGACTGAGAACCGTCTCTCTCTCGGTCCCGCGGTTCCCGTATCACCAAAATACCGAAGACCTAAATTCTCGGAACGAAGTAAACTGAGAGTACTCACATCGAGAGTTGAGGGTAATAAGGAAGACAGGATCTCGAATGCTATCTTGGGGGGCACTCGCTCGGCAAGATTTTTCGTCTGAGAGTGTGTTGTCTATTTTGAATGCAAAAGTTATATTATTAATGTAGGAATTAATAAAGAGGATAAGTGGTCTTGGAAAATTGTATTCAGTCCGACCTATATGCCAAACACTATCGAAAGCCTTTTCAACCTCGAGGAAAACAGTTCGAGTTCTTTCGGTTTTGCGATGCTGTTTCATTTTGTTCATTATATTAAAAAGAAAAGTGGGTCTGTAGAAAGTTTTGTGATAATAATTCTTGCCTTTTTTCTAGATAAAAAATGTGGTCTTTTTCCAAAAATCAAGAAAGTAGCTTAGTTTAGTGCAAACGTTAAAGATAATGTCAGAGTGAGTAAGGCACGAGATAGGAAGTTTTTCAAAGGCTAAATTTAAAATTGAATCAAGTTTAAAGTTTCATCGCCCAGATACGGTTTGATCGCGGTTTTTGAGAGGGGTAATATTAGTTTGCGGTTTAGTGAGGGCCTTTGTCATGCGCCAGATGGAGTCTTTGATCTCTAGAAATTGTCGTTTAAATTCAAAAAAATGTTTTTTGTTTTTAACTTTACAGAAGATCAGAATATTATCTATTGATAAAGTTTTATTGCTAATTAATAGCAAAATCTCTTC
Organism: Amphibolips quercusostensackenii; assembly: GCA_032357855.1. Taxonomy (NCBI): domain Eukaryota; kingdom Metazoa; phylum Arthropoda; class Insecta; order Hymenoptera; family Cynipidae; genus Amphibolips; species Amphibolips quercusostensackenii. The sequence goes on along the minus strand of JAUELO010000094.1, from coordinate 1,562,750 downwards.
ATTGTCGTACATTGAAAGTAAAAAATTTGTACAAAAACTGATGAATTCTGATATTTTTCTTTCTCGCGGACCGTACTTTTATGGACTTCGCTTCATCAGGGGCGCACCATTCGCAACTCAGGTGAGTGGGAGTGGGAGTATACGAGCGAGGGTATTTTCGTCGATGTCGCTCGGAAGGGGCTTCGCGCGATTGGTTCGCTCTCGATACACAAAAGTCTACAAGCCTAGAATGAACATCGAAGCCGCGCTTTCGCTGTGAGTTGCAAGGGGGACTTTAACTTTTTACTGATTATCGGGAATCAGTTTTTTTATAAGTCGAATGCCATGTGAGGTTTGAATATCCATGCGACGAAAAAAAGAATATGGGTTGCTCGCTAAATAAGATTCATGATTATAAATATAATTTATATCCACGAAAATTTCTTTAGAGACCATCAAATTAATATCTCGGTATTGCTTATAAAAAGTTTTTAAACCATTTTTCTTACTCATTGGTCTGGCGAAATGTGGATAGCATCCACAAGCCTTGTAAATTTTATTATATCTGCATTCCAAAATACACATGTTCAAAGTATATACTGGCCACATCTTCAAACCTCCATCGATCAAAAATTTGCAATGTCTTTGTTGAGGTACCAGTAATCTGATTCTACTAGAGCTATCAAATTCGTCAACATGAACTTCTAGTTTGTATTGCTTTTGAGATTCTAAATTAAATCGAGGTTTCAGAAATATTTCATCTGGGTAATGCACTTCGATCTACATATAAACAGAAAAGAAGATAAATTATTTATTAATTTTTCTAATGCTTAGAGGTCCCTTTTAGTGCCAAAATAACCCTTTTCTTTTTAAACATTACAAACTATATTTAGGGTCTTCAGGTAATTTTAACAAAAAGTACTTTTCAAAAATGCTATTTATTATTATTTTTTGGTTTGGAGAGCATGTGCTATAAAAATGCTAATATTTAGGGTTCCCATAGGGTCACTTTCATAAAAAATTTTTGATTTTATGATTAATTCAAAAAATTTTCTTACCGCGTTTTGTGAATATATTGCTTTACAAGATTTAAATTGATATTCAAAGGATACATTAAAAAATATTTCAAAATCTAGATGTATCTGAATGATACTGAAGGTGACATAATTTAACCCTATTTATGAATTGGGTTGAAGTTTCAGAGGTCTAAGTAAGAGGAGGTCTAAGTAAAAGGAATTTTTATTATTTATTTTTATTTGTATGAAAATAAAGAATAATATAAGTAAAGAAATTTTTATGTTTATTCATGCGATTTCCACCATACAAAAAAATACAAGCGCAAAAATAAATTTAAAAAAACGTTAATTTTTTCCCAAAAGATAAAAATTTTACCGATTTTCAACTTTGTATTAAAAAAAAATCCAAGATGTGTAGAAAAAAACTTAAAATTAAATTTTCTATGTTCGAAAAAGTGTCAAATTTGAGCAAAACTGCCCGTGTCAATGCTCTTATGAACATAGACTGTCAATTTTAATCAAAAACTACAAAAGCCGTTTTTGGAGTTTAAATTCGTAAAAATATCATTCAATGGATGTAAAGAAAACTTCAAATTTAATCTCCGTTTTTCGGAAAAGTGTTGATTTTGACATTTTTTGGAACGTTTTCAACAGCATTTTTTTCAAAAGTTGCCCATTAGTCGAGAATTGAAGTAGAAAAGCGGTAAATTTTTTCCTTCGGAAATTAAATTAAACTTTTTACTACAAAAATATATTATTGTGCTTACATTGATTTTTTGTTTGAAACATTATATTCTATTGTTATACTGATAACAATTAAAATTAAAAAATGTAATCAAATCTTTCTTATACGTTTGGAACTGCAGGCTACTTGAGAAAAAATATTTTTTGCTAGGCCACTTTATTTCTGCATATTCAGTGGAATGCTTAGATTCTTTTTAATTTCCTTTAAAATCAATTCGTTGTGGTTTCAAATATGTAAATCTAAAAATTAGCTACATTTTCTTGATTCCAATTAAAAATTGATCAACTTTGAACGTGCAAATCTTAGCATACTTTATTCCTGACTACTTTCCAGGTTATTTCTAATTTCAGATTATTTAATTTTGAAAGCCTTGCAAAATAGCATCAAATATATTGAAATTTGAAATTGTTAATTACGGAATATTTTTCAGTTGAAATGATTAGTTTTTAACGATCTAATTATACAAAAATACCTTAATTTAAAACGTTGCAATTTAAAAATTACCTTAATTATCAAAATTGTTATCAATGGAATAAAATTATTCATATTTTTCTTTATTTGAAAAACTTCAGTTATTTTTTTTTATTTTAAAAAACTTCAAATTTACCTTATAAATTTTAGAGTTTTCAATCACGAGCAAGTCATGTAAAATTTTTAATGCTTAATTTGGAAATTTCGTAAGTTTCCTTCCTTTCCAATATTCAATTTTGAATTACCAATCCTTCATTAAAATTTTTTTTATCTTCAAATTCTTCAAATTCTATAATATTTGTTTTTAACATTTTAATGTATTATTTTTCGCTTTAAATTCAAAATTGTTCATTTTTAAACCCTTAAATTGAAAATCGTAAAATGTAACAATTTGTAACAAAAATTTTCTATCCGAAGGACTTATTATTTTTTTATTCATTATATATTGTCTTACTCCATGCATACCTTCCTCTTTTCGAGTTTCACATATCTAAAATCTCCCTCCCATTTTTATTAGAAGCGCTTGTATTTGTCTGAACGTTTGGTCAGTGAAGTGGAAATCTACAGAATACTAAAACTCCTGAGCATAATCGGTTGCCGACGCCGAGTTTGGATGTAGGCATTTGATAGCATCAAGTGCCCACATTCACTCTCTGCCTCAATAGTAGTAAACGCAATCAAAACACGACTGAGCGAGAATCACGAATGGTCACCCTTCCGATGGCTAACCGGGCCCGGCCGTGCTTAACATTCGAGATCTCGATTATTTGAAAATCATCACCTATAATTACTACTGTCGGTTTAGAAGGAGCTATTATGCTTCGTAAGTTATATGAACTTATGTATGAGCGTCACATATTATCAACACATTTGCGCTTTCTGAAATTATAAATTAAAAGTTCGTAATTGACCAGAAAAGTTTTCATTTCGAGCGGAAGAAACGCATAAAAAAAATTTCGCAACTTAGTTTTGTCATTGTCATCGTAAAATCTGAATTATCAGAAGCTTCATAGAATAATATTGTATTTTCAATTTCATTTGTCAGTCTAAATTCACATTAATTTACAAACATTTAAGGATATTCTTACTTACCTGGGTATCAGTTTTTGGGAGGCCGGAAACTATATTTAATTTCTTATTATGGAAATTGTAATATTGTCTATCCAGTGGATTCACTTCCGGAATTATTGTGAAATTATTAGCAAACCAGTATCTAAAAGAAAGAAAATTCACAAAGTTAACTTTTGTTTACAGAAAAAATTATTGAAAGTAATAAATACTTTCATTAAAGTGAAAGTCATTAAAGATTAATAAAATTCTTATGTTGAGAATTTCAGGATTGTAAATTATATAGGCACGTACACATTTCTATTGTACTAAATATAAAAATTTCAAAACACAACTTACTCTAATGAAGAATAGATGCTGACGTAATTCCCGAATGATTTACAAATTCCATTTTCTGTGCTTACCAACGTATAGTTGTTTGTATAATTTTGATTCAATACATGTAAATCAACACGGAGCTCATTCAAAATTCTTAACCATTTTTCTGGTTCTACTTTATCGTAAAGCGGAGTTACATTAAAATGAAAATAATCAACTTTTGATATAAATTGAAAAAATTCTCTTGCTTCGATTGTATCTTCTATCCCATAACTGCAGGAAAAAATGTATATAGCGACTAAAAAATCTCTTCATAAAGTGGTTTTTACTGAATTTAATATGAAAACCTGACACTTCACATCTAAAAACGGTTCCTAAGGGCTTGTACCAGACTATCACGTGACAGATTCTTTTGAACGAACTTATTTATAAATTGTTATACTTTTAAGTCGGGACCAAAATTCGAGCCCCCTCACTTCTCGCTAAAAGAAATCTGTGAAATATTTGATAAAAAGCATTTAAAAGCTTAAATTCTTTTGATTAAAATGACATTATCACTTTTATCCTGAAAAGTTTTTGTCAATAGTTAGAGAGCAAAACATAAAAAACAGGGTTTTTCGGCCTCATTTGAACGTCGACTTTCACCTGTTCCTCCAAAGCGGCCAATGCTACGAAAAATCTGAAAAAATTAGCAGATATTCTTTCAACTTTCTTTAAACCAACACTTCATTTTGAAATTCTGAAATATTCAATAATTTACTTTTTATGAGGATTTATTTACAAATAATTTATCTTGAGAACGAATGAAGATAGAAATCCGTTTAATGGCTCTGAATGTGCAGTTTTTGGGATGCGAGTGCAGTGCAATAAGAAAAATTTATAATAAAATCATTGCTACACAACAAGTATCATTCTTAATATTTCTGACTTTAATGAGTTTTGGCATATGGGCAACACAGCAGGTCAAGTGGCAGAAAAAAGTACTCTTATGATGACAATAGTATCTCCGTTACCACATCTATTCAGGGGAGTCGGATTGCTTCTGGAGTTACAATTTTCATAGAAATAATAATTTTTTCCTACCATTTTTCCTGCTGTGCCACTCACATGCCAAAACTGATTAAGGCAGAAATATTCAAAATTATATTTCTTGCGTAACAATGATTTTATCATAAATTTTTCTTACTGCACTGCACTCGCATTAGAAAAGTGCCCATTCAGAGCCAATAAACGGTTTCCTATCTTCATTTGTTCTCAAGATATATTATTTGTAAATAAATCTCCGTAAAAAGTTAATGATTGAATATTTCAGAATTTTGGAAAATGAATTGCATTAAAGAATTTTAAAAGAATGTCTGTGAATTTTTTCAGATTTCTCATAACGCCCACCGCTTTCTGAAAATAGGTAAAAGTCGGCGCTTTACAAAGGAGTCTGAAAAACCCTGTTTTTTTTTTTATTTTTGCTCTATAACTATTGGCAACATTTTTTAGAGATAAAATTGATCATATTCGATATTCGGAAAACTCTAAGCCTTCCGATGATTTTTATTAATCAGTTTAGAGTTTTTGTTTTGAGCGAGTTGCAATAAAAAGTATTAAGGGGCTTCAACTTTTAGCCCCGACTTGAGCAGTAATTTATTAAAATAAAGTTATTAAAGTAATTTATTAAAAAAATGTAATTAAAAAATTTACTCATGGACTTTCTAGTAAAAACGTTTCAAACCAAACAATTTTATATCAGCTAAAATTAAAAAAAAGACAATGTTTCGAACGGAACAAAAAGTAATTGAACTTGGTTCATTTATAAAGAAAAGTTTATAAAAAAATAATTTAAAATTAAAATGATTTGGAATTGAAAAATTTCAAATTAGAAGTTCTCAAAATTGTAAAATTTTTTAATAAATATTTGGAAAATTAGAAAATTTTATTAGTGTTACGTCCCGCGACTTCTACAATGATAATTAATAATTATAACAAATGGATTATTATTATAAAATATTTATATTCAGTAAATAAACAAATTAGTTGAATGTTCATATTTAAATACTGTGAAAACCTTTATAAAGTGCACTACACAATTGTAAGATCCAGATTTAAAAAAAACGACGCAATAGCCTCAATACTACGCGTTACTTCGACAACGCACACCAGTTATAAACCCTTCAAGCAATCACTAAGAAAACGATAGAAACCGACAATATTCTCAATCTCCGACACCTAAAAATAACGGAAGCCGTACGACATATCCGTATCATTTCTTTATCATATATTCCTACGCATAAGGAATAAAATCTTCATCCTGGAAACGATAATCATCAATATAATCAACATGAAAATTGTAAGCAGGCATTTATTAAGGAAAAGACACACAGAATTATTTTACATTTAAAAATAACCCTATCGAAAATAAGAAAAAGTTAGATTACTTGAATCTGCACCGCTACATTATTAAGCCTATATAATGATCATGGGAATATTCATAATTCTCACGTGATACCACTATATCTAAAACTTCCTTCCTCTTAAAATCTGAAAATAGATACATGCATTTCGACAGATGCGCCATTCACCATGTATGGGCATCTCATGTATAAATTACTAAATCGAAAACTTCCGTCCTCTCCATTTCTAGGAATAGATACAAGTATTTCGGCAAATACGACATTCACCGTATATAGGCATCTCATGTATCAACCACTGCAGCTCTAAATATTTACCCCTCTGCATATTAAAAATAAATACATGCTACGGCGCCATTCGCCATATATGGGAATCGCATTAAGACCAGTGCGCATCCCACTGCGTGGATCTAAAGACGGGGAGTGTGTATAAATACGGCCGATTACGAAGAAGAAATCAGTTAAAAAGTAGTCAGCTACAAGGAACTAGCCAAAATTACAAGTACCCGGTGAAAAGCACCCAGTCTAAATAAAAACCGTTAAATTCATTATTTGTCGACAGTATACACTATCTTCAGTCGACGAGCAGATCACAAGCTTGGTCACAGCTACGGGTCATCGGCACTTGAACCCTGGACCCTAGAGACGGCCCGTCAACACATTACTATCAAGTCCAAGTATATCTTAAATCTTCTTAAAAGCTAACATTTGCGCGGAAGTAACTTAATCTCGGCTACATCGACCACTTGTTAAAACGGAGGTTCGAACACCAGCAAAAGGGTTGACCTGTCCATCAGCCTACTGACCGCCATTCACAGCAACAGTCACGCCCAATGTTCTCGAGAACAGATACCGACAACACATTCTGCTCAAGCCGAGGAGAAAGAGTGAAAACCTATCATCAATTACATAATTTGTAAGTATTAAATTAGTTTGCACCTATTTATATATATCTATCTCTTTCTCTACCAATTCCAGCTTGATTAACTAGTCATCCCTATTTAAGGTGGACTAAAACCAAACAAGGTGAATTAATCTGAAGTTTTATTAAGAAAGGAGTCCAGCCGTGCATTCACATTTTCTCAAATGATCTATCAACTTAAACTTTATATATCTTTTATTCAGTGCTTTAATCCATTTGTACCTTTTTAAATAAATCTTAATTAAACTGTAAAACTTGAATTTATTGATTTATTTCTAATTTGTTATTTATCCTCATCCCAGTTTTCTAGTTTATTTCGAATTAGATTCTAAAACAAGGATTAACAACAATTAAATTTAAAAAAACAATTAAATTACAAAAAACAATTAAATTAAATATAAGGTAAGTTACATCTATTAGGACGTAAAACTAATATAGAAAAAAGTCAGTTTTTACAATTTTTGTATACATTCTTTTAAATAGTCCAGGATAAAAATTAGTTACATAAATTTTGTATACAATTATAAACAAAATGAGACAAGATGTGTCAAAAATAAAGTACAATATTTGTACAATAATGCGATATTTTATTTTTAAATTGAAAATCAAAAGACTGTTGACAAAGCTCTACAAATTCATAAAATTAAAATAATTAATTTATCGCAGACACACGTGAAAAAGATTCAAATTCTATGCAATACAATTTCTTTTTACCCATACAACAAATACATGTTTGCAGACTGTGACTACACACACACATAATAGCGATGACATTATATTTGAGATCGATGCATGTGAGAAAATTGATCTTTTACTCACAAAAATGTATACATTTTTTCATTAATTTAAATTTAAAAAACTTCCTCAACAATCGATGTATCTTTCTTTTTAGACTGCAAATACCATTCATGGCGAATAATCGTTTAAAGCGCATGTGAACATAATGTAAGGAGTTCGTGCACAAAAAGTTTGCTGTGTATTTCCGCAAAGTCCTTGTAATTTTTACGGCTTAGGACTATTTTCACACTGTCCAGGATTTTATTAAAGTCCGTGTCCCTTATGGTTCGTAAAAGAGCTTCTCCAGTCATATAACATGGATTCCATTGTTGTGAAAATTTATTTGTTAAAGTATTTAGAATCGATTATATGGTAGCATTGGCAGCTGGTTGAATGATTTCTAGCTGCCGAAAACGTTTATCAATACAGTGAAGAACCGATTGCAGTTGAATGAAATTAGACATGTGCATCGTAATAGCAGCTTAATGAATCTGCATATGCTTATAAGTGGAACCAGCTTCTTTTTTATTTTGTTTTGGTTTCTAATCTCCTTTAGTGTCAATACAAATAGCTTTTGCATCGTGAGAGATAGTAAATTGCAAGGTGTAAGATCTAAAAATAATGTTGTCCACTGATCCAGGTAGTGAGAAGTTCCAAAAATATTTTTCAATGCTCAAGAATTTTTCTTTAAAACTTTCCCAATCTTTAACATCATGAAAATGTCCTTGAAAGACCTTACTGGTAATTTTTATAATAGGTCGCAAAAAGCTCTTCATATTCAGCTTAAAAATTCCGTTTGCATTTTCTATAAGGGGTTGTGGCTCTAATCCAAGTATCGCAAGTTTCAAAAAAGATTGATATAATCCGTAGATACTAGAATATACGGGAGCGATTGCGTAAAAAAGATGGTATTTTGCATAAAAGTTAAAAGCGATTTTTTTTGCACTGAAGAATGTAACTCCATCAATGATTCTAAATGCACTGGATTTGAGCAAGTGAGTCCAAGATTAAATCAAATACAAACTTGAACTATAAGGGAAACCGCCTAACCAATCAGAAGTTCATTTTTTCCAGGGTATGAGATTTATAATTAAGAAGAGGGAGAAATATTATACTTCTTCCAAAGATATTAATCACCTATGAGAAATAGAAAAATGTAAGTTCTTCCACTCCTACAATATTTATAAGAGAGATTATGTTTTAAAAAATCAATCGCTTGCAAATTTCATATGTAAGATGGTATGTTAAGCTTTTAACTTACGCTTTTGTGAGAAACGAAAAATAATACTCAACTTAAACAAAGGTATATAGGTAGATGTAAGAATAATAGATATATAGAAAAAAACCACGCAACTTTTTAAAAACACGCATACTAACATTAATATATATACTCTATTATAAATTAATGTCCGCATCTATACAATGCATAATCGGTTTGGCAAAACTTGTTCAAATTCGTGACAGAATTGTAAAAAGAAGGTGCACTAAAGAGTGGGTAAAAAGTTTATCGATAGAAGTGTAAAAAGAACTAAGAAAGGACTTGATCTACTTAGGGGTATTTGATAAACGACTTTGAAAATGGCCGACGGGCTCTGAAATTTTTCTAAGTCTAAACCCCCAATATTTCCGGCACTGGAAAATATGTACATATAATTTTTATTTTTATTACAATGGAATTAAATTATACTTATGAGTACTGTAGTGGTCTTGCCGTCAATACAATGTTGTAAATTGTTGATGGGAAAAAGTTTTGCCTGAAAGTATCTTTTAAATTCCGAGGAAGCATACGAAAGTTTTGAAAGAGATGATCGATAGGAGAAGCAATGCTTGACAAAAATATAATTTCTAAACGACACTGACACTATTGACAAAATCTTATGGAAGACCGGAAATCCTGAGACTTCATTTTTTCTTCTTACAAGAAAAATTTGGTCATTTATTGCGGTAAAAGGCTCGCTGCGCTTTTTTTGTTAATTTCTAGAAAAACTGGTTTAAAAAATTCAAAGCAATGGATATATCTATAGCGAAATGAACTTTCATATGATCCAATTGCTCAGGGGATAACTTACTTAGCTTATGAGCGGAAGGTTGCGTGTTCCCTTATCAATAACCACACTTTTTTATGTTGCTTAACTACATGCGTATTTATTTAATTATTTTTATAATTCAATTAAATTACGTGAATTTTATAAATTTTTAATGTATCTTATTGACAATTTTCGTACTTGCTTTGAATTTTTTCAAACCAGTTTTTTTATAAGTCAGACAAAAAGCACATCGAGCACATATATTATATTATATATTATAATAATATATAATAATACTTTAATAATAACACCTAAAAATAAATATATTGCAATAGATAGATGGATTTCCTAATTTTGGAAAAAAAAAAATTATATCACATGCACTAATTTAGCCATTACATACGTAAAAAATATTTGGATGAAATTTTTCTAGAAAATAACTGTACCACTTCTTGAAATAAAGTCAGAAATACGGAAACTGTCAATAAGATATATTAAAAAATTATAATATTCACGTGATTTCATTAAATTATACAAATAATTAAATAAATAAGCATATAATTAAACAAAATAAAAAAGGTGCGTGCGTTGAGAATCGAACACGCCACCCGCCCGCTCCTAAGCCAAGCAAGTTATCCCCGAAGCCATTGGATCATATAAAGGCCATTTCGCTACGGACATATCCGTTGCTTTGAATTTTTCAAGCCAATTTTTCTAGAAACTAGCTAAAAAGCCTATCAAGCGCGCATATTATACATTATAATAATATATCGTAATACTGACATAATTATAAATAAAAAATTGTACAAAATTTCTGAATCTCGCGTGCACATTTTATTTCACAAAAGCTGTCTTATTTTTGTACTTTTAGATGAATCATTATTTCTGCAAGGAAAATTTGCTGAAATAAATAAGAAAAATAATTATAATCTCAGCTTTACTGCAGCGGTTGATAATAGTGTAGTTACACGAGTGGCTGACGGATGGATCTCTTTGGAAATTCTCCATCATATTATTGATGCAGCTCCTTTCAGAATTAGTTTCCAAAGGATTTTACTTTGACGCCGTTTACCACAATAAATAACCAAATTTTCGTTATAATAAGAAAGAATAAAGTCTTAGGTTTTTGGGTCTTCTCTCCGATTTCGTCATAAGTGTCGGCGTTGTGAGTGAAAATATATTGTTTGAAAGTGTGATCAAGTTTCGTGTGCTTCGAATGAACACATACGTCAGACTATCGATCTCTCTTCTTCTGGATTATGTCATCCCAAGATTCTACTTTCACGCCTTTCACCGCAATGAATGAGCAATTTTTTTTTATAAAAAGGAAGAATAAAGTCTTAGGATTTTGGGCCTTCCCTCATATTTTGTCAAAAGTGTCAATGTCGTGCAGTAATTATGTTTTTGTCAAGCGTTGCTTCTCCTATCGAACATCTCTTCCAAAACTTTCGCATGCTTCCTCGGAATTTATAAGATACTTTCAGGCGAAACTTTTTACCGTCAACAATTTACAAAATTGTATTGACTGCAAGACCACAACAGTAAACGTAAGTATAATTTATTTTTATCCGAATAAAAATAAAAATTTAATATACATATTTTCCAGTGCCGAAAATATTAGGGGTTTGGACTTTAAAAATTTCCAGATCCCATCGGCCATTTTGAAAGTTGTTTATCCAATACGCTTGATAAGCAGATGAACAACCTAAATGATGCTGGCTGTCCAAGCATTACAAGTTCGGGAATTAACTGAAGTTTCGTCAGCAAGTCAGTTAATGTCAACATATATCAATCATCGGAGATAGCTGTTGATATTTTTGAATGCCAAAGAAATTTACAAACTTTTATTGAAAGCTTAAGAGTTTTCTGAAGAACTGGACGCCGAGCTTCATGATCGCAAACATAGAAAACTAAATAGAGAGGAAGAAACACAACAAAAAAGGCCGGTTGTGATAAAATACGCAAGTGTCAGTCAGATTGTAAATTCAGCACTAATTCCTACTTCTGTTATTCAGGAGGGCCAAGCGACTCCTGGACCATCCTTTGAAAATGAGGACGTAAACAACCAGTTTATAAAAAAAATGTAATCCCGTTTAACCTCGAATTGTGCCAAACATATTGTTACCATCTCCAAGTGTTTTTATGCTTCCGTTGAAAAGTGTTGGCGACAGTAATGGTATAAGCGTGGTTAAACTAATTCTAACAACAGAACAAATAGCTTCTATTCCACGTATTAAAGACTTTTATAGTGACATTACTGATATTCATCAAGGAGAGGAAATACATCACCCATCACCCATCATCCATCATCCATCATCCATCATCCATCATCCATCACCCATCATCCATCATCCATCATCCATCATCCATCATCCATCATCCATCATCCATCATCCATCATCCATCATCCATCAT
>JAUELO010000094.1:1462705-1475667 GCA_032357855.1 Amphibolips quercusostensackenii | reverse complement strand
GAAAGTATAAAAATAGACTAAAAGCAAAAAAGTGCTTCGAGCTTTATGAAAGAGCCCTAGACTATCCTCGGCTAGAGTACTTGGAGTAGCTTTATTTGTGGCATACTTTTTCGCACTTTTCTCAGAAATAGTCAGTCATAGAAGAAAAAGTTGTAGTAAGAAATATGTGCATTTTAAATAGATCTAAAACTTTCGTATTAATATTTTCTACATATAATTAATATTTTGAAGAATAAACTAATAAAATTGATTTTTTGTATGTTTTTTTTTAATTTTTAAGCGCGTAAGGGCACCCTTTCCCTTAGTCCGATTAGGCTCAAACTTTACACGAATCATTTCTAAATTAAATTGAACCATATTGGGGGGGTAGCGCTACAAAAAAATTGCAAAAAATTTGTTGCCAAGAGTACATAAGAGCCACCCTACTGTACACACACAATAATATAATTTTTCGACATACCTGCTCACTATTAATAATTATTCTTATATTCTAATTTGCCAGCGATGTATTTTTGAGTGTATAGAATTATTCAATAAGCATAAGTAAATATTTTGAAAATTTTAAAAACCTAACCAGACCAACCCCTAAACAAACGTGGCATTTTTATGTTAAGCATTATATACTCTTTTCTTTATACATATTGTTCATTAACCTTCAAATTTTGATTAAAATGAAAAAACATACCTTAGAAAAATTGCATTCAAATGAAAAGCATTATTAGATGAAGAGTAATTTTTTTAGTGCTAAAAATAAAGCTTTTGCTCTCACACAATAAGTAGTGATTAAATAAAGTGTACACACAAGCGGAATCGTGCTGCCAAAAGAACCACCTGTTCTGAAGAACGCAAACCTTAGAATATGGCTATTTAACCAGAAAAAGTTAAAGGTTTAAGTTCGTGGATCTTTAAAAAACTTTAGAGAAAAAGGTATGGAACTAATCGCGTATTTAGGAATAAAGAAATTCTTATCGATACCAAGAATAGATACAAAGAACTGGGTGATGAAGCTGCTGAATCTGAAGAAGAATTAGTTACTAAAGATGAAACTAATGAGCTAAGTAATCAGAAATCAACAGAAATGCCAGCGAGAGTAATCTAAAGCTATATACGCAACCATATTAAAACACTGAATGAAATTAGATAGAAACTAAAGTATAATATTAAAATTAAACACAAGTCAAATCGCTTAATTATCTATACCAAGGGTATTGACGATTATACAAAACTGAAGGATAAGATCAATAAATGAAAACTAGAATATCACACGTATACTCTACTACCGGAAAAGATAAATAAAATGGTTGTAAAAGGGCTTCCTACAAATATTACAATTCAAGAAATCAAGGCTGACCTGATAAATAAAAAACTGAATGTGTTGTATATCAAGCAATTCACGAAAATGGAAGTAAATGATGGTAAGAAAGTAGAAATAAAACAATCAATCTTTGTAGTTGATTTCAAGCCAGAAACAGTGATTCACAAAATCGTTAATAAACGGAGACTGTGCTATTGTGTAGTATGTTGGGAGAAATACCGAAGTGACAATCTTGTGCTTCAGTGTTATAGCTGTCAAGGTTTTGGGCATGTTTCAAGAAACTGTGCAGAAATCCGAAATGTGTTAAATGTGCAAGTAAACACGTAGATATAGACTGTGATAAGGACCCTGTGCATGATCTTTAGTGTGCTGATTGTGGTAAAAAGCATACATATAGTTACACGAAATGTGTAATATTCTGTTAAATTGAGAACAACTGACAAGTGAGAAGAGTATATATAGATATTTGAACAAAACAAGATAATTCAAGGATGACAAAAAATGAACCTATGCCAATGAGGAAAATCAGGGAAAAATTACCAACAGCTGATGATGCTGATAAGCAGACCTATAGTTTAGCTACCAAGAGAAGATATTATGAAGCTAAACATCACAAAGCGACAGACGATATAGATATCTCTATAAGTAGTATTATGCATGAATTGATAAATCTGTTTGCGAATGTAAACAAAACTAAATTACTTGAGATTGTTAAAACTACTTCGAGTAAAATAACATTATTCGTAGAAGTTGTATTATAAATTTTTGAGGAATAAGCTTTAATAATACTAAATTGGATATTGTCACTTGGAATGCTAATTCTATTAAATCTACAATAAATTAATTAAAATATGAAATTAATGAGTCTAAGCTTAATACTATTGGAATCTGCACAATATCATTGATATTTCTGCTCTCGAAAAAACTGAAGCTGTAGATATTGATGTAGAGACAAGTAATAGCAACTCAATAGTTATTGTACAAATTTATATTTCTCCGAATTCACAAATATGTGAAAGTAACCTAAATTAACTATTCTTTTTGAGTAAAAATGTTTATTATTTGTAAAATTCTTGGGATTTGTAAGTTACTGATGTTTTTTAGCAAAAATAAGTCTAAGATATTAGGTCGTCCTACTTTTGGGAAGTGAGTTGGAGGTTCAAGCGCAGCAATAGTTACTTGTGATTTTAGATACACATCAATTCAAAATTTCCCTTTTGCATTATTAGGATAACAATTCCATGCAGTGCTTCTAGCATCACAATCACCCATTATTACTACGTTTTTACTCAAAGGAAATAGTTCATTTATGTTATGTATTATTATGTATAATATGTATAATATGTATTATTTGTAAAGTTCTTGGGATTTGAAACTTACTGTTATTTTTTTGCAAAAATAAGTCTAAGATATTAGGTCGTCCTACTTTTAGAAAGTGAGTTGGAGGTTATTATATTATATTATTAATATATATATATAAATAATTAATAACTAAATAATTATATTAATAAATCATAATATTGGTTAATTATTGTTATTATTATTATGATACTTCCAAATCCCAAGAACTTTACAAATAATAAACTCTGATTACATCCCAGTCATAATTACTATTGCTGATGAATATACGAATGTAAATACCCAAAAATATTATGATTACAAAAAAGAAGATTGGAAAGTATATAGAAAGTACATTCAAGAACATATAAAATCAAAATCTAGCATCTAATTCAGAATTTATACAGAAAAAAAGCTTAATTAATTAACTAAATTCATTAAAACTGCGGCTACAAAATACATTCCTGTTAAAAACAGGCGAATATCGCTCTTAATCCTTACCAGAAAGCACAAAAATGGTTATCAAAATTAAAAATAAATACAGGTGGAAATTTCAAAGAAATAGGTGTCTGAACAATAAAATGTTTCTCCAAATAATGCCAAAAATATTTACCACGAAAATAAGAGCTTGGGTCATGAAACAATGGGATACGACACGCATGAATTGTAATACTCCTGATCAAACACTTTGGAAGATTACAAAAAAATATCCAAAGAAAAAAGTAGATATACTACTATTAAATGAAAACAACAAAGTTATATACAAAACTGCAGAAAAAGTTAAAGCCCTGGCTGAACAATTTCATTCAGTACATCTGCAAAATAATAATTGACGAAATTCATAACATACAAAAAAAGTAATGATAACAGTAAATAAGTACATTAGGAATATCAAAATTAATGTTGATGATATTAAATTTACGACACTAAGTGAAATATCTAAACATATTAGAAAATTAAAAAATAACAAAGCTCCTGTGTTTGACAATGTAATTGGAACCTTAATTTAAAAACTTGATCTGAAAGCTAGTGTGATGCTCACAATAATTGTAAACGCAATTTTTCGCTTAGGCCACTTTCCTACTGCTTGACGGAAAGCAAAAGTCTTACTCATTCCTAAACCCGGAAAAAATCATATATTGACTGGCAATTATAGCCCGATAAGTCTTTTACAACATTTAAGTAAAGTTAAAAAAAAATTATCAAAAGCAGATTAGTTGGTTTTCTAGAAATTAATGATTTACTTATAGATGAAAAATTTGGATTACGGAAATCTCATCACACAAAAGACCAACTTGCTAAAGCGAAAAATTATATTACGAAAAATTCAATGGAAAAAAAACATACCGGACTTATACTACTGGATTTTCAAAAGGCCTTTGACACAGTGCGGCTTAATAGCTTAATATATAAACTTATTCACTACAACTTCCTAGCGTTAATAGTGCATCTAATAAGCTCTTATGGAAGAAATAGAAAAATATTTATTGAATACAACAATCTAAATTCAACTATTAAAAAATTCAGTGCTTCAGTCCCCCAAATATCAGTGTTAGGACCAATATTGTATATAATATACATAAATGGTTGTTACCTAGACTAGAACATATAAATATTAGCATATTTGCAGATGACACAGGAATTTCTACATCTTGACACAGAATTGATAGGATCATTAAAAGACTGCAAACTGCAATAAATAAAATTATTTAATATCTTTTGAAAAATAGAAAATCAGGGCGAATAGTAGTAAAACTGAAGCTATAATATTTAAAAAGAGAAGACCAATATATTATATAGAACTCTAGCTTTTATGAGGCACATACATCATGTAACTTAATAAATCATGTTGCTTAATAAAAGAGCTGCTGTAAGCTTAAAAAATAAACTAACTTTATATAATGCTTTATTAGACTTGCAATGACATAAACCTGTCCTGCTTGGAATCTTACTTGTCCAACCAATTATAAAAAATTACATGTAACACAAAATAAATTCCGAGGGCTTGTTGGGAATTTCAATAATTGAACCTGGTTACAAATTATTCATGAAGCATTGAAAATAAAGACATTTAGAGAATATATTAAAACAATGTCATCAAATAAGTATAATAAAATTACTAATAAGACTAATGGAAGTGTAAAAGAGATTGTGTATAAAACACAAAAATATAAACACAAAAGAATCATGCATATAGTCTATAAAAAATAATTGAAGAATAGTTGTATGCTGCAATTTAAACTTTTTTATTTTCTTTGGTTTTTTGGATATATTATTTTTTCCAGAACTGAAATACGTTATTGTATATGTACATACAGCAGTATTAAGATGTACGAGTATAAATATAATAAGGTTCGGATGGTAGCTATATGCGTTGGAACATCTATTATACATTATATACGAATGTAAAAATACTATGTAGCAATTCGTGATAATAAACACATTATATGAAAATAACTCTACAAGTAATTATACTTTTTTAATAGAAATTTGTTTGGCAGGCTTCTATCATTGCAGAAACATTATACTTAAAGAACCAATCAAAATTCTGAGTTCGTTTTATAGTAAATTAAGATTATCTACTGTTACATGGGTGGTTTTCCCTATTATTAAATGAAAATTGTGGATCAAAAGTGACGAGTCTTGAGAGATGGAGAAAGACCAAAAATTTATTGTTCAAATTGGACAAACAATGGTGCCAATGTTACACATAGTCAGGGTCAGAGTAGTATTTCCTTTGACACATCAATTAGCGCCTGAATTAATTTATCTCTTGATGTCTGATGTATCGGCTACTTCAGTTTTAATCCATTTCCTTCAAGAATTAAGCTGTTGAGTGGCATTGGTTGTTTAATTTGAAGGAAAAAGCTTTTGGCAGAGAATCTGTCTATAATTTAGAGGGTGATTGTTGAGAACAATTAGGTTAAATCTAAATTAGTCTTTCAACGAACAACAATTGGTCTATAATAAGGTTTCACCTTTCTACTTAAAAAGGGGGGTGGTCTCTAAATAGGAAAACCGAAAATTTTTAGAGACCGGGGAAAATCAGGAAATATAAAAAATTTCATGTTGCATAATGTGATGCAATTTTAAAATAAGTTTGATTTCAAATTTTTTTTAATGTCAAGTTCAATATTTTACTTTCTCAGTTATTCAATCATTCAGGGTTTTATAAAAAACGTTTTGAGTTGATCAACTGTAGATATAAATCAATCAATAATTTATTAATTGAACTTTAGTCCGAGAGTTGAAAACTGTAAAATAATTGATTTTACAAGATTTAACGCAGTTAAATAAATTTAAATGTCAGGTGAAACTTCATAAACCATGTTCAATTTTTAAATAACTTTAAATTAATAGATTCATAATCAAACTCTTTTATTTAATTTCAAGTCCTACTCAAACAGAAAACATTGAATCGTTAAAAACATTTTTATTGAGCTTCTCAGAAGAATTTTTTATCACAAATTTTTTTTTCTGTATTTAAAGGCTGAAATTGGCTATTTTTAACATTTTCATTGAGTTGGAAGAGAAGAAATTCTAATTTAAAAACATAACTAAGTTGAAAAAGGAAGATTTAAAAGAATGTTTTAATTTTTCTAAAGTTGGAAGGGACGGCATTTATGTTATTTTTTCTAAATTAAAAGAGGTCAAATTTTCTTTTTAGAATTTTCATTGACTTTAACGGCGAACCTTTCATTTCCACTACTTTTTATAAAGTCGAAGAGGGTAATTATTTATTTTTGATATTTTTATTATGTTGGAAGGGAGGAAATTCTATTTAAAATTTTTTTCTAAATTGGAAAAGGGACATTTATTTATTTTCAAAATTTTCAGCGACTTGGAAAAGAACAAGTTTTGGTTATTTTTGTCTAAATTGGAAGAGAAACAGTGTTTTATTTTTAAGGTTTTTCTCGAATTAGAATCGAGGAAATTTGTTATTTTCAACATTTTTATTGAGATAGAAAACAGAACATCTTTGTTTTAAATTTTCATTGAGTTGGAAGAGGGAAATGTTTGTAATTTTTAAGATTTTTATATTTTGAGGGAGGAAATATTGATTTTTAATTCATTCTAAATTGTAACACGCAATTTGTTTTTTTCAATATTTTTATTGAGTTGGAGGGCAGAATTTTTTTTTGAATCAGAAGAGGGAATTTTTTTCTTTTTATAATTTTTATTAAGTTTAAAGATAGTAAGTTTGGGTTTAAAATTTTTTCTGTGTTGAATGACAAAATTTTTTTTAATTTAAAGATTTTTATAGGGTTGGAAAGGAGAAAGTTCTGTTTTTTTTCTGAATTGGATGAGGATCAGTATTTCATTTTTAAGATTTTCATTGAATTGGAAGAAAGGAAAGTTTGGTTTTTCAGTTTTTCTAAGTTGGAAGCGGCATTTTTTTCATTTCAACATTTTTATTCAGTTTGAGAAAAGAATTTATTATTTTTAATTTTTTTTCTAAATTGAAAGAGGAAAATTTTTTTAATTTCAAAGATTTTTATTTTCAAGGGAGGAAATATTAATTTTTAATTCATTCTGAATTGGAAGACGCTATTTTTATTTTTAACATTTTTATTGAGTTGGAGAGCAAATTTTTTTAAAAATTGAAACAGGGAATTTTTCATTTTTATAATTTTTAGCAAGTGTAAGGATAGGACATTTTGGTTGAAAGTTTTTTCTATGTTGGAAAAGAGAATTTTTTTTTAAGCTTAAACATTTTTATAAGGTTGGAAAGGAGGTTTTGGTTTTTTTCTGGATTGGATAATGAACAGTATTTTATTTTTAAGATTTTTATTAAATTGGAAGAAAGGAAAGTTTGGTTTTCAAGTTTTTCTAAATTGGAAGCGGCGTTTTCTTCATTTCAACATTTTTATTAAGATGGGAGAAAGGAAATTTTGGTTTGACATTTTCACTGAGTTGAAAGAGGGAGATTTTTTTATTTCTAAAGATTTTATAAAGTTTTAAGGGAGGAAATTTTAACTTTTTTTAAATTGGAAGACGCCATTTATTTAAAAAATATATTTTCATTGAGTTAGAGGGCAGACATTTTTCGGAATTGGAAGAGAAAAATTTTCATTTTTACAATTTTAATTTAGTTGAAAGAAAGGAAATTTTAGTTTTAAATTATCTCTGGAAGAAGTCATTTTTTCTTTTACCATTTCGATTGAGTTGAAGGGGGTATTTCTTATTTCCAAAATTTTTTCTGTATTGGGAAAGGAAAATTTTTAATTTTTAATATTTTTATTGAGATAGAAGGGAGTAAGTTTCGATTTTCAATTTCTTCTGAATTAGAAGAGAGACATTTTTTCTTAATAAGCTTTTCAGCGACTTATAAAGGAGAACATTTTGATTTAATTTTTTTTTAACTTCAAGAGAAAATGTTTTTTTGAAGATTTTTATCTAGTTGGATCGAAAGAAGTTTTTGTCTTCAAGTTTTTCTAAATTGAAAGCAGCATTTCTTTTTGTTAATCATTTTCATTTAGTTTAAGGAAAGAGTTTTATGTTGAAATTGAAAAAATTAAAAAGCGTTCCACTTTGAGTGCTTTAATTTCCAGTTCAGTTTTGATCACTTTATAAAAACATTTTTAGTTATAAAAGTTCAATCTTTTTCATTTGAATGACCGTAAAAAATTGTTGCAAGCAGAGTAAAAGCCAGGAATTTTTTTTCTTGATTAAAAAAGCCACCTTGCAAAATCACCCCTTAATCATAAGGATTGAATAAGAATTGCAGGTCTTTCCTACAGCAAAATTTAAAAATACAAAGTACTAATTAAATTTAAATTAAATTAAATGGAAATGTTTTAGATTGGCGAAAATCGTTTTGTCTGCCAGCCAGAATATCAATATATGTATACCACATTAGGCATATTGATGTTGATCACTTATAATCACTTAGTCTTAATTAACGTCATCGTAAATTACATGCCGTTTAACATTTATTGCGGCACATTAGACAAATTTCTGATTTTCTGCTAGTCAAGTTTTGAAATTAATTTTTTTTCTGCACCACGTGTTTTATGTTTATTTCTGTGTGAGTTTTCCGACTACATGAATTGAGCAGAGCGTGTTCCAGATTCTTGAATAATAAAATAGATGCAGAAATGTAGGCTATGTGAATTACTCGACGGAAATCCTTGCGGTAAAAACGAATATGAGTTTCGACATAAATCTGCAACTATTGGTATTTCAACGAAATTTCATAAATTCTGTGGAAATTTGGAAGAGGAAGTTACTTGGGGAGATCTCTGTGGGCGAATTTATTAGCTGCGATTTATTCAGGCAGTGGTAAATCTGCAGTAGCTTGTTTCTGAGAATATTTTTTTTGTCAGTGAAGAATACTTAATTCGCCAAAGCTTAAAGAAAATTTGTTTTATTTGCTTTCAATTATTTACTTTTCATTCGTATTTCTTTGATTATTATCTATGAAAAATGACGACACGATGCACAGAGGGGGGTGAAATCAAAAAACGAGGTTCAAATTAATATTAAGAACGCAATAATGCCCCGATTTTAGATTTTTATATTCTCATCAAAGGTGTAAAATTTGACCCCCCCCCCCTGTCAAATGTATACGTTTTTAAACCTTCTAGACTTGAAAAACAGGTTTTTACGAATGTGTCTGTATGTATGTGTCTGCAGATTTTTAGACTTTTAACACGATAACTTTCGAAAGAATTGACATATTGGGTTGGGCTTTGGTATATTTTTTAAGTGTCCTAAAATAAGGGATCGATTTACTAGTCAGCCATTTTGGATAAAAGTTCAAAAAGTTAGAGCATCTTTAAAATTTTTAAGACTATTTTTTTCAAGATTTAAAAATTTTATGTACAGCTATGTGTAGTAATAAAGAAGTTAAACAATTTATCCTAATGACTTCTTTTGATAAAATGAAAATTACATTACATTTTAGGCCAAACAAGATGCGAAGAAAAATGAACTGAAAAAATAGCGTATTCTAAAAAGATCTAAAAAATTTGTTACAAATCACGTTTTGATAGAACGCGTAGTTTTTGTTTTGTTAGTAAAAAACTGTATTCAAAATAGAAAAATTGAATTTTTAGACAAACGGCACAAAATACGAAAAAAATGAACGGACAAAATATGTTAACCCAAAAAAGAGTTACAAATTTGTTATAATTTATTTTTGGTAGAATGCGTGGTTTTTGTTCTTATCGTGAAAAATAACATTACCAATAAAACAATTATATTTTTGGAAAAACGACGCAAGGTACGAAAAAATATTAATCGACAAAAAGTGTGCGTTTGAAAAAGATTTACAAATTTGCTAGCGATCACTTTTTGATAGGACGCGTAGTTTTTTTTTGTTTCTTTAAGAATTGAAATATTTTGTTAAAAATTCGTCTTTTTTGGTGGAATTCAGTTGTTTTTAGATTAAAATAAAAATTTTTTTTGGTTGAAATATCATCTATTATATTTAATTTAAGAATTCATCTTTTTTGGTTGAAACTTTCACTTCTAAGTAGAAAGTGAAACTACTTTGTTGGAAATTAATCTTTTTTGTTAATGATTCACCTATTATGGTTGAAAATTCAACTACTCAGTTGAAAATTCATGCATTTTTCTTTATTTTAAATATTTTATGAAAATCCAACTATTTTCTTGAAAAGTAACTTTTTTTAAAAGTTCACATTTTCGGTTTGAAAATGTTTTGTAGAAAATTCGTCTTTTTGGATTGAAAATTGGGTTAAAAATGGATTGAAAAATTGAATTGAAAATAAAATTTTTTTCTTGGTTTAAAGGCGGCTTTTTCGTTTCAAAATTGATTTATTTTTGTAAAAAAATTTTTTGTTGTTCTTGAAAATTAAACTATTTTGGTAAAAAATTAATCGGATTTGGTTAAAAAATAACGAACATTTCTGTTGCAAATTCCTATTTTCGGTTTGAAAATTCAATTCTTTTGATGAAAAGCATGGTTTTTGGTTTGAAAATTCATCTCTTTTGTTAAAAAAATTTCTGTACAGGGTTTAACTATTTTGTTGAAAATACGTTTTTTTCTGTTTAAAAATTGTATTACTTCGTTAAAAGTTGAACCACTTCGTTAAAAATTCAGGTGTTTGGTAAGTTTCATAATTTCAGTTGAAAATTCACCTCTTTAGTTAAAAATTTAAATACTTTGTTTCAAATTGTTTTTTTCTTGACGAAAATTCAAATATTTTGGTA
Organism: Amphibolips quercusostensackenii; assembly: GCA_032357855.1. Classification (NCBI taxonomy): domain Eukaryota; kingdom Metazoa; phylum Arthropoda; class Insecta; order Hymenoptera; family Cynipidae; genus Amphibolips; species Amphibolips quercusostensackenii. The sequence continues at coordinate 1,464,836 of JAUELO010000094.1, read as the reverse complement.
AAAAATTAAACTATTTGGTTAAAAATTAACTTTTTTGTTGGACATTTAACTCTTCAGTTAAAAATTCGTTTTTTTGGGTTGAAAATTAAACTACTTGATTGAACGTTGAACTAGTTTGTTAAAAATTCTGTATTTTGGTTAAAAATTCATCATTTTTGTTTAAAATTCATCTTTTTTGTTGTAAATTTCAATAGTTTAGTAGAAAATTAAATTATTTGGTTTAAAATTGAATTTTCGTTAGGAGTTTAACTCTTTTGTCGAAAATTCCTTTTTTTTTGGCTGAACATTTAATTACTTGATTAAAAATTAATACACTTCGCTAAAAATTCAGATTAGCTTGATGATTCATAATTTTAGTTAAAAATTCATCTCTGGTTAAAAATTCAACTATTTTGTTTCAAATGTACAAAATTTAAATATTTTTGTGAAAAATTAAGCTATTTAGTTAAAAATTAACTAATTTTTTGTTGGAAATTTTACCTTTTTGTTGGGAATTCGTCTTTTTGTTTTGAAAATGGTAGAAAGCTCGATCGTTTGTTTGAAAATTACCTTTTTTGCAGAGGATTAATATTTTTGGTATTAAGATTCAACTATTTGGTCCAAAAATTCGTGTATTTTGTTAAAAATTGAAATATTTTGGTAGAAAGTCAAACTATTTGCATGAAAAGTAACTTTTTATTAAAAATGCAGTCTTTTAGATTGAAAATTTAACTATTTTGCTTTCAAGTATTCTTCTTGGTTTGAAAATTTATTTCTTTCGTAAAAAAATTTCATCCTTTTTGGTTAAAAATAAATCTTTTTCTTTAAGCGACATAAATATATACTGAATTATATTTATTAAAATTATATTTAATTATATTTAATTTCAGCCTAAATTATAATTATATTCAAAATTTTCATTGTTTTTCACATTGCGTAATATATTGTGCATTTTTTATTTACTTTAGCTAATGCCTATTTCTTTTCAAATTAAGTTTTTTACGGATTATACTTTTAATTTATTTTTCAATCTTATTTTTCCATTCATTATTGAAGAGGTAATTTAAAAAAAAAACATCTTTCTGATTATAAACGCCAGCAATGTAATTTTTTTATATAATTTGTTTATAAATTTGACTAATTTAATTTCATCAAAGAATTTTATAAAAGAAAATCATTCATAATATAATTTTAACAAAACTAAATGAAATAACGATTTTTCTGCCTATAAATTTTTTTAATTTCGCATAATTTATTTATGTTTAGGAAAAATTTGAATCATTTTGAAAAATACTTATAAGTTACAAAAATTTTTAAAAATTTTTAAAATTTGAAAAGATTTTGAAAAATTCAAAACAAAACCTGACTTTTTGAAGGTTTTGAAATAAAAATAGGAAAAATTTCTACTTTTGAAAGGTTTTAATATTCAAAAATTAATTTGAAGAGAATATTTAAAGACTTAAATAAATTACGTAAGATTTCCTAAATTGTCAAAAACGAATTCGTAAGATTTTAAGACAATTTTAGGGATAATTCGAGTAAGTTTGAAACGTCTATTTTAATATTGCTTAATAAAATTAGCCAATATAGATACAAATATACAATTAATAATTTAAGAAATTATTGAATGAAATAATAATCCTGATAAGTAATTAAGAAAAGAGAAAGACTAATTTCTCTAGTAACCGCAGTAATTGTTCGGAGACGAAATCCATTTGCGGGGATTTTGCGGGGATTGCGGGGATCACAGTGGTTAAGCGTTTTGAAGCGCGTCTAGTGCTCGGATGGGTGACCGATGTAATTATTCAATGTTGCAAAAATATAGCGTCTCAAAAATCTAATTAAAATTTTCACAATTACAAATTGTAATTACTGATCATACTTTTTTCTTCAAATTTCCAACAGATGTGGGGCAAAGTGGCAAAACCTTATTTTTGTATTGAAAAAACGATATTGCTTTTCTTAGGTTTTGCAATTACAGTTTTACAATTGTTAGTTATAAGCCTCTATATTTTTCACTCAAAAAAAGCGAATAACGCATTCAGAAATACAAAAATTGTTCGAAATTTTAAAATTTAACTCCGAATCACTATTTTTTAATAACAAAATAAATGAAATATTCAAAACAGTTCAAAGGTAATTTATTGTTGAA
>JAUELO010000094.1:1422981-1443954 GCA_032357855.1 Amphibolips quercusostensackenii | reverse complement strand
TGTTTTTCGGGTTCAGGGGGTCTCAAAACGTGGACATTTGACAAAAACGGGGGGGGGGGGAATTTTACACAAATCTAATACCTTTTCATTATAGGATGAGAATGTAAAAGACATAAATATTCCTTTTTTTGACGTCAGCAAGTTATTCCCACACTATCTCATCTTTCGTCTCAGTTGCTCTTATTTCATTCAACTTATATGAATTCGTTCTGAATATCGCCAGGTCTTTCCGTACTGGAATAATTTCTTATATATCCAGGGTCTCGATTAGTTAACTTTCATGATGTTTTTTTTTATTTCTTTTTTTGTATACTTTTTCATAAGATTTATGCCTTATAGAGTAGTAGAGAAATGTAAAAACCAAAAGAAAAGATATAAAAAGATTTAGATTTTTCATTTCTTCCAGTTTTTTTTTTTAATTTCTATCACCTTTAAAGGTAACTTTAAAAGTGAAATAATGTCAGAAACAATAATATATGTTATTTCGTTTGGATAGTAAAATAAAAAGATGTTATTAATGGAAAGAGACCAGACAAATTATTTATAGATGTAAGAATAAAAAAATAATTTCAAATTTTTTAAATAATAATGAATTATTTCGAATTTTAAAGCGCTCAAATAAAAAAATACATATTAAATGATTATTAGTTTAAACTTTCCAAATTAAATAATTTTAAATCAGGTAAAATTTCAAACAATTGCAACATTTCGAATGAAATATAAAGAAATTAAACCTGCATTATTTCTAAATGAAAGGGTTTGAAATTTTAAATGTTGGAAAATATCAATTTTTATTCAGAATTTCTCAAAATAAAAAATTTTTAGAATACAATTTATTAAATTGAACATTCCTTACAAAACAGTTTAAATTGTACAGTTTCTAATTCGAAGTGCTTAACACTAACTAATTATTTTTAACTGAAGAATCTCAAAATTTAATCATTTCAGATTAGTATTTTTGAAATCGGATCATTTCACAATGTGCAAAATTAAATAATTCCAGATTAGAATTTTAAAATTGTATCATTTTAGTTCATAGGAATTGTAATTGTATAATTCTGAAGCGTTCAAAATTGAATAATTTACAACGAAAAAAAGGCTTATAGCGATCAAAGGTTAAATCTTCAGAACTTAAGAATTTTAAATTGATATCACGTACAAAAAATTATAATTAATTATTAAAATCCATTTAAAAATTAAACTATTCCATTACTGAGGTAACAGTTTCAGATAGTTCTATTTTCATTTATTTTGAATTAAAAAAAAACTTCATCTAAACTATTATTCATTTTTTAATGTTTTTCAATTGTCTTCTTTTTATCTTTTTATACTAAAAAAAAGTGTAATGGTTATGTAAAATGTTATTGTAGCTTTTTGTCTTTTTTTAAAAAATTATTTCAAAAATTTTTTATTTATTTTTATGACAAAATTTATCAAAAATTTTTAGTTCTTTTTTTGTTGAACAACATTTGTTTTTTCATTTTTTTTCCATGTCTTGTGTCGTTTTTCCAAAAAAATGTATTTTCATTTTTAATCTTATTTTTTACGAATAAAAGAGAATCTACTTGTCCTATCTCAAAATGATTAATCAAAAATGCATAGCTCCTTTCTCGAAAAAGAAATTTTGCCAATTAATATTTTTTCGTGGTTTGCGTCGTGTTTAGGAAAATTTAATTTTTTTATTTTTAATGTCATTTTGCACGATTAAAACAAGAACTAGGCATCCTATTAAAAAATGATTGATAATAAATTTGTAGCTCTTTCTTGGGTAAACAATTTTTTTTTATTTAAAGCTTCTGTTTTTTGTGTACGAATTAAATATATATTTATTTTTAATGTTGTTTTTACGACTAAAACAAAAAATACGCGTCCTATCAAAAAGCAATTCATAAATATTTTTATAATTTTCTTTGGACTACAATTTTGGTTAATTTGTCTATTTTCGTATGTGTCGCGAATAGTTTGACCGCAAAAAAATCTTTTCATTTTTAATTATTTTTTTGCAATCAAAATTGAAATTTTTTATTTTTTTAAAAAATTTAGAAAGTTGATATGATCATCTCCAAGGTCTTTCAAAAGGCAACGCTTCTCGTGTCATGAATGTTTTTCATATTGTGCGCTGTTTGGCTTGAAATTTTCATTTTTATTTGATTTTTCAAATTTTGTTAATGTTATACCTTTCATAACTTTCTTTCAGTCGAATAAAGACATGATGATAAATTGTTCGGATTTCTAAGTACTACGAATAGCCGTACATAAAATTTTCAAATAAGAAAAAAAGCTTAAAAAATTATGAAAATTTTATATTTAAATTTTTATCCAAAATTGCTGACTAACGAACTTGTCCTTTTTTAAAGATTTCAATTGTTTCTCTATGTTATCTTGGAAAAATATTGTATGTTTTTGCGATGACAGTTGTCTTGTCAAATAAAATTCTATTTTCTGTTTCAATATGATGCTTAGTTAGTGCTGATTGCATGAAATGTTTTAGCCTGACTTTACTCTCATGTTCCTTTACACGTGGGCTTACTGCTCTCCCGGTTTCTATAATATAGAATTTGCGACAAGAGCAAGGGATTTTATATACTCCCGGATCACTGAGAGGTACCTTTTTATATTTAGGATTGTATAGAAGTTGTCTTGTTCTTGCAGGTGTCTTGAAAATAATTTGAGTGGAGTGTTTGTTGAGAATTCTTCCCATTCGTTTTATGATTCCTTAGATGTGGGGTAGGATAGTGGTCGTTTTTCTCTCTCTCTTCCTTTAGCGGTTTGTGTAAAATTGTTATTTTAAGTGCATTTTCTTATTGCTATATCAATTTGATCGTTTGTGTAATCATTCTGTATTGCAGCACACGATTAAAACCCGAAACACATCCTTTTATTTTTATTATAATAAATCATCGTGGAAGCATTAAATCTATTATTAAAGAACTCAAAAGGGAAAGTTTTCTCACTAAAACTAACACGTTTAGTTAGCTTAGGTCTTTCCAAGCTAAGCTAGTAACATCTCTAACTCTCTTGAAACGATGCAGTGTCAACAACATCCTTCAAAAATTCTCATAATTAAAAAACCATTTTGGAACATCTAAATCCAAATCAATTATACCAAACACCCTCAGATTTGACATTTGGTCTACATTGAACCGCATATCATTGAACCAATCCTAACGGACTGATGATTTCTCTACTCAGAAACAAAAAAAAAAATTTGACAAATCACTTCCAGCTCTGTCTAAAGAACATAATTTTGCATAAGTTCCCTCCAAAATGCCGAAAGAAGAAATCATCAGTAATTTGAAATCCACAATATATACGCTTTCACGCAAAAAAGCAAATAACCTACGACGTGGGACTGCCAACATCTTACGCTAAGCCCAACTTTCCTCCTCAAACTTAACAAAACAAGAAAGAAAAGCAATTAAAGAACTTAATCAGAATAAAGACATAATATTATCCGCATGCAAGTCCAACAAAACAGTAATAATGAATAAAGAAGACTACAAAAACAAAATCATGGACCTCCTTATTGACGATACATATACAAAACTTAAAAAATACCCTACAAAAACAATAGTCAACAAAATAAAAATCCGTCTAGAGAACTCTGAGCTTGATAAGAAAACAATATCTAGGTTAATACCTACTGATCCTATCTCTACTAAACTTTACGGACTCTCATAAATTCACGAAAAAGCATTTCACTTAGACCGATTTTTAGCGCAATGAACTTAATAATTTACAACCTAGCACGCTTTCTCAACAAAGAACTGAGTCGTTCTACCAAAAAATCTGTTACATATGTGTAAAACTCTTTTGACTTGATCAAAAAGATACAACAGATTCACATTTGATTCTAAGACATCATAGTGAGTTTTGACGCAGCATCTCTATTTATAAAAGTACCAATCTCTGATACAATAGATATTATCAAATCCTTTGCAAACTTCCCCACCGATATCATATCTTTATTAGAACAATGTGTCAATAATACTGACTCCTCTTTCAATATCCAATTCCACGAACAAACCTCAGAAGCAGCAATAGGATCTCTAATCTCACCACTAACAGCAAATATCTTTATGAAACATCTAGAAACTTAGATCTTTAACCAATTCCAACTTGAATCGGAATTTTGGTGCCCTTACGTTGACGGAACTTTTAAAAACCTAGAGGAGCGGACTAGACAAACTACACAAGTTCTTCGATTTCATCAATCGATCACAACCTAATATCTAGTTCATCATGTAGATTATACAAAATGGAAAATTGTCTTTCATGGACACACAAGTTTGAAAAAAATCTTGTAACACGTTAGGACATAAGAATTACAAGAAATTCACCTATACAAACAGATACCTGCATGTCTCCTCCCACAACCATCTATCTCAAAAGCAATCGGTCATCAACTTCCTTCTATACAGAGCTGTCTCCATAACAGATAAAGATAACTTACAAAAGGAATTACAAGTCGTTGAACAAATCCTAATACAGAACAATTATACAAATAATTTGATGCAGCAATACAAAAATACACTTAAAATAACAACTTAACACAACCTACTAAAGAACGAGAGAGAAAAACGACCACCATCGTACCCTACATCCAAGGTATCAGAGAACAAATGAGAAGAATTCTCAACAAACACAACAGTCAAATCATATTTAAACCACTTGCATAAATAGAACAACTTTTGAATAAGCCTAAAGATAAAAAGGCACCTTTAAGTGATGCGGAAGTATATAAAATCCCTTGCTCTTATAGCAAAGTCTATATAAGAGAAACATGGAGAGCGGTAAGCCAACATCTGGAGGAACATAAGAGTAGGCCTTTCGTCCTTCCAGGTTTTCGAAAAAAGACTTGACTAGCTAATCAGATTCAACCAGCCTCCACGGTGGGTCGCTCTGTCCAATTGCATACATCGTATAGAGTATATATAACAACAAAATATTCCGAAACTTCAGTTTTGGTTTAACCCTTAAGAAGTAGACTGCAATATTTACTAATTGTCAGCAAAATTTTTTGTTTTGCACAGAATTGAAACCCTAAACACATCCTTTTATTTTTATTATGATGAATCATCGTAAAAGCATCAATCTATTATCAATACCTTTTTACTAATAAGAATGTAAAAAGAACACAAGGAAAAAAAAAATTGTCCGCGAGTCTTCATATTTGAATTTCAAACTATTCTTGATGATTTTAATTTAAAATTGTTGAATTATTACAGCTATTAATTACAAATTATTTTAAAATTTTAGCAGTCAAATTCTTCACATAGTTCTAAAAAAAAATCTGGTTACTTCCTCGTAATCAAAACATTTTTCTTGTTATTAATGATGCTTATGTTCAATAGAAAGAGCACGAAAAATCATATCGTAATAGTGGTCAAAAAAATATTTTTTTAATTAATATAAGACTTTTTATTATTTTTACAAATGAATGATAAAATTTTGATTTTCGAACCTAAAGATATTTAAAGCAGAATCAAAGCTTTTTTTAGCAAACAAAAAGAAAAATAGAACCGTTAATTGGAAATAAAAGTCAAATTTATTTTTGAACTTCATTTTTAACCTCCGTGCTTTTAAAGCAAAAAAACTTTAGTCTTAAGGCCTTAAAAATTAAAGTTTTTTACAATTACGCATTCAAAACCATAATTATAAATTTAAATTATAGAAATTTAAAAAGGGAAAATATGATTATTAAGTATCATATCATGTAGTATCAAGTAACATTGAAAGTGATAAAATAGATTTTTTTTACTAAAAAATGTTCCTTTTGTGAATAATATCACTGTTATTTACACATCATTCTTAAATTAGGATCTTGCAACTAAGTCGTTAAAAATTACTAATTTTAAATTTTGCACTATGATTTTTAAAATTTAACTAAAATAATAATTTATCGCGATAACTGTACATTTTTGCATTAATGAATAAATAAACCTAAATCAACGTTCGCAATTGGTCCTGTACTTTGAAAATGAATATTTTTACCTGTCTAGTTGTTATAAGAATTTTGAAATATGTTTTGTAAAACCTGATTCAATTTTTTTATACTTTAAAAAATTTGCTATCAATGCAGGGATAAATAATTAAATTTGTAAATACATATCCAATTCTTGTTTTTACTTGGAAATATGTGTACTTGAGCCAATCGCAGCTTAATTATGGCGATCGAGCAAGATGTCTAAAACAATTTTATTTGATAAAGCGGATAATATTTTCCCACTAAAAAGTATGTGTTAAAAGAATTCTACATAATTATCACAACCATGGGCATTTCGTTATATTTTTTTCCTTAATATTTAAAAAAAATTGTTTTCGACGCAGAAACATAATTTGCTTTTCAGGAGCGCTAAATAATTTAAGGGTTTTCAGCATATTCCCTCTACTTTAGTCGCCAAACCTATTATTGATTCTGAAAAAATATTTTTTTTAAAGAGATTGCAAATTTTTGTGTAGGATTAAAAAAAATTACAACACCTAGAATATATGCCCGAGAAAAAAGATAATAGTCACAATGAAATAAGCTCATATATTTGAAAAAATAAGATGTATTTTTTGAAACAACAAATACGTTTTGTATGATAATATAATCAGAAAAATCATTATATTTCTCACTTTAACGCCTAAAAATTTCAAGTAGATGCAGCTGCATAATTTCATTTTTGTTTTGACTCATATACATATTTTTTTTGCAAAGAGCTGTTTTATATAGTATAATTTCAAGAAAATGTAAACAACGATATACCCATTCATTTGTTGAAGTAAATTTCTAATATTTGTATAAAATATGATCCTTTAAAATGAAACTTTTGAAAATTTTGTAGGTATTATCTTTAGTGAAATATCAAATCTGCTTTTATAGTATAGAACACTTTAGTGCAGTGAAATACAGCTTAAAGCTGATAGATAAATCCGATTATCAAAGTTTGAATGTTCTCCATTCGGGAATGTTGGGAAATCTGATATAATATATACGTGCATGAATATATCTAAATTTTAGGTATATGGTAAATTGAAAAACTTCTTCTATTTTTTATACCATTTAGGAAAATTTTTTCTAATGATAGTACTGACCATTGTATAATGATAAAAATTTGGCAGCAATTCTTAAATTCAGAATATTTTATAACATTCTGAAAAATTCGAGAACACTTCAAAACATTCTATATCAATCCAGACTATACTACATAAGTTTAGAAATTTGCAAGATATTCAAAATTATATTTGGAAAAGTTCAGAGATTTGTAGAATATTATGGAATATTCTAGAATATTCTCGAACACTTCAGACAACTGTGGAACCTCCTTCAATCTTCTAAAACATTTGAAAAGATTCTAGGAACTTACAGAATGCTTTAGAAAAACCTGAAACTTTCTATAATATTTAAGAATTGTAGACTAATCAAGAAAATTCGAAAACATTTGTAAAAAATCAATAATATTTCCGGATTCCCAATACGGTGCACACTAGAGCATTCTAGATAAATTTCGTCAACGCCTGAATATATTACGAAAGTAATAAAATTATATGTTCAGATAATAATTGAAAAATGCAGAGCAAAAACGTTGTCTATAATGTTTAAATGAGTTTATATGTTTTAAACATTGCAGAGTATTCCACAATATTCTTTGAAAGTATCAGGACAATTACTGATACGGATTATATATTCAAAAAAAAGTTTCAAGAGCAGAAATAACCCTCCATAAAAAAATTGTTATGTGAAAAGAGGACAAAAATTGATTTTACTGTTGCAATATTTAATCTTTTTTAAAATATCTTTAGAGAGCTATTGCATAGCTGTTGAAATATTTTTGAATATTCAGAACTCACCAATAAATGTGTCAATAATTTTAAAGTATCCAACTTGAAGCATATTTTCAATACATCATTTAAAAAAATTCAATAAATTTTTTTGTTAAATTTTGTATAAAAATAATATTCACCTTTACTTTTAATTATTATAAAGGGTGTTTGTTGGATGGAAGACTTATAAAAAGTTGTAAGCCTAAAGAAAAGTAGTTTCACTCGAAGAAATTTTTTACTAAAAATATGGCGATATTGGTAAATCGATACAGCAATGTAATATTTTCAGAAAATCAACCTCTTATTGGAAATCCATAATCAAAGTATGCTGCTTAAATTTTGTAAATTCACAATAAAATTTTGTAATAACGTTATAAGGAGTTTATACCGGTATAATTGAATTAGCATTTTGATATCATCATTTTTCAATGAAAATATCCACGAAAAAATTTTTTTTACGATTCTGAAAATACTACTGCTCCCCACCCGAATTATTAATTATTTTTTGACTTTATCAAGATTTGCAATATTTATGAAATACAATCATAGATTTAGTGACTTCATTTTTTAGACTTGACTGCAGTTTAAACATAAAATAAAAATATCTAAAAACTTTATTAAAGGGTTTTAATACATATGTATTTTAAATTGTTACTAAAAATAAAAACTTGAGTGACTTAATTGAAGATATAAAAAAATGGTATATCCTCGTTCGATATAATAGTATTTGTTATATACAAAAATGTATAACCAATTCTACGGATTATTAAAGTTAAATATACTTCTTTAGTTTCGAACTCTTTTTTCATGCATAAATAAGTTTTCAGAGAGAAAAGTTAAATAAATAGCAAAAAATGTTTAAGTTTAAATTGTTCATGTTTCAGACTCTGAGTAGTCCTTTTCGAATCCGATAATAAAGTTTATTATAAAAAAAAAAATTAAAATGCATGAACCTAAAAATATATTCTTTTCATCATAAATGACCACAAAAAGTGTGAGAATTATGTATAGTAGTTAAAGAAATGACTAACAATAATTAAAATGACAGTTAAAAGAACTGCGAATTCAGTTAAATCGTAATTTATTGGATGCTCTATCATTTTAATAATATGCCTTATTATTGAAGTGAAAATGAAGAAATTCAAAATTATGTCAGAAGAAGTAAAGAATTATAATATATAAAGTATTATAAAGTAGACGTTATATTAAAATATTTTTGGTAAAAAGGTCTACTATTACACATTTGGTCAAAATTTATCTCGTTTGGTTAAAAATTCAACTATTAAGTTGTAAATGTATGGGATTTGTTGAAATTTCACTTTTTTGGTAGTAAATGAATGTTCTTGGTTAAAAAATCATCTTTTTATCTAAAACTTTTACTATTTAGTATTCTTGTTTGAAGAATTATTATTATTTTTTTTTAGTTCATCTAGTAGCAAAATATAAATCACGTAGTTTGATATCTCAGGTGTGCTGTGTATATCGCCAAGATTAAAATGAAATTAATTGAAAGCGCTTATTTCAATTGATTAAATTAATTTATTGTAATATATTTTTATTTTTTTAAATTCATCTAGTCGATAGTTTTCTCAAACATTCGAGATATTTTCATATGTTATATTTTCTGTCCTAAAGTTCAACCGTTTTGTTAAAAATTCATTTTCTGAATTTCATCCGTACCAGACTTGTACTTATCCTTTTTTTTAGATCGTGGAAGATTTACATCAAATTCTATTTTTTAAAAAAACTTTTACTTTTCTACCAAGATATTGTTGTGAAAACTCTATGAAATCTTACACTATGTGAAAATTTTTATAGAGAAGTATGAGACTTCTCGATGGACACAATTTGATAGAAATTTACGTGATTCTGACACGTAGGATTTGATAAGTCCAAATCCTGCCAACCTCCGGCAAATCACGTTGCGATAAGTCACATCTGTGATGTGTAGGGGGCCTAAATTATTTCTGTGACCAATTACAGAAGTGTCTTTACACCCTCACGGGACGTTAAAAACAAATAGAGGTATAAAATTTATTATTTTTTCTAGACTTCAACTTTCTCCGAAGGAGATATGCCGCATTGTGGCTTGCCACAAATGTAACTTGCCGGGCGTTGGCATGACTCCACCCCGATTTATGATACAAATCTGAAGTGGATAAGATTTAATAGAAGTTCAGTAAAAAACTTTAAAAAGAATAGTATTAGATGACTTGACGGATAAAGTCGAATTACATCGTTCAAGATTTTGAAAAATGAGATTTGATAAAAGTCGTGCAGCAATAAGATTTGATAGAATTTTTATAAGCATCTGTTAAAAGAAAAGTGTAAGATTTCTCGATGCATAGAATTTAATAGAAATGTTCGAAATTGTGAAAAATAGGATATGATAGAATATAATTTAAAAGACATTTACAAAATTGTGAAAGATAGGACTTGATATAAGTTCTGCGTGAAGAAGATTTGATTAAGATTTAATAAGAATTTGTAGATAGAAAATTATAAGATTTCTCGATAAGTAGAACCTAATAGAAATATCCTAGATTCCGAAAGATAGGATTCAATGCAAGTCTTGTATCGATAAGATTTGATATAATTGCAATAAAAATGTAATGATCGAAAAGGATATGATTTCTAGATGGATAGGATTAAATAAAAAGGTCTATCAAATGTGCTGATGAATTTTGATTCGTGAAATGAGTTTGATTAATTCAGATAGGACTTTGATAAAATGTGCTAATAGATTTTGACCTACACGGAAAAAATTTGTCCTATAAAAAGTGTAGGACTCAGTCTAAGAATCTTGGACAGCACCAACATGTTATGAAAATTGAATGCCTTCTTATTTGATTATTGACAAGATATTTCAGTACTAAGTACAAGAAAGAACTACATAAAGTCCTCGACTGTCTAGAAAATTTTGATAAAGCAAAAACAATCTGGAGACTCTAAAATATCTAAGACAGTCTGGAAAAAAGTGAAAAGGTAACGAATATAATTTCCAAGACAGTATGGGGAAATATGAAGGGATCTAAATCAAATTAAAAAAGTCGTACTGCGAAGCGGAACACCAGATTTGTAGTCTTTCGTTCACATCACAAGGTTACACAGGTAACACGCGAGAAACTTATTCTTAGTTTACTTATATCTAACGTACGCAAACCTAATTCTATAACCTAACTTAACACTACTACGTACAACGCAGTTCCCTGGAGCATAATATCGCACGCTGGGTATATCGGTCAAAATGTTCCTTACATACTCACCAGCAAAATTCTCACCGCTCGTGAGAAATGACTCGTGCCTGGCCCAAAATTGATGGTGCTCCAAGTGATATTTCATTTTCTCACTTCAACGTCAAATATTTTTTTAGCACGCTTTATTTAAGTGTTATATTATAACTATCTTATTTGATTATTTTTAATGTTGGGAATATAAATTGAATGTGAATGTACTTTAAATTATTACTAGAGTAAGATTGATTATATAAGAAAGACAAATATTTTTAGCATGGTGACTGAAGTGGAAAATGACCGGGAATTTTATTGACCGAGAATTTTATTGAAAACCTGAAATTTACCTCTGATCGCAGTAAAATTAAAGTTTCTATTATTTAAATAATTTTGTTCAATTTAGAAAAGTGATTTCTACTTTTATCTACAGTCGTAGGGTATACAAGTGTGTTTATTAGGTAATGGACTCATTTACTGATTAAAAAATTTATCAATTTAATTGAAAGTTAAAATCATTTATTAAAAATTAATTTTTTTATGAAATATTCACTATTTTATTTAAAAATTCATCTCTGGTTAAAAATGTAACTTATAATTTGCTAGAAATTTATTTATTCTATCTAACAATTAAACTATTTCAGTAGAAAATTTAACTATTCTGCTAGAAATACGTTTTCGTGTGTAATATCAAATTTTTAAGAGAAAATTATTTGATTCTATTTTTGGTTAAAAATTAATTTTCTTTTTCTTTTTTTAATTGTTAATTTCATCTTTAATGAGCCGTGAAGTAAGGTAGGTTGGAAGTCTGTTTTTTAATTGCAAATCTTCTTCATGCTTTTATAGCAAAAAATATTTTTTCATAAAAAAATAGATTTTTGTCCGATCTAAAATTAAAAATTCATCCTTTTTTAAATGAAATTTCTACTATTTCGCTGAAAATTAACATTTTTTACTTAAAAATTCAACTATTTATTTGAAAATGTATGCACTTTGGGTAAATTACGTTTTTTTATAGAAAATTGATCTTTGTTGTTGAAAATTCCTTTTTCTATTAAAAATTGCAACTATCCCAGTTAAAGATTCATCATTATAGATGAAAATCCATCAGTTTCGTCAAAAATTAATTTCTTGAACTAAAAATTAAACTGGTCCATTTTTAGTTGAAATCGATCTTCCCTGTTTGAAAATTCAACAATTTGAATAAAAGTTGGTCCTTTTTAATACAACATTGAACTGTATTGTAAAAATCACACGTATTTTGTTTGAAATGCGATTTTATTGCAGAAAATTTTCTTTTGTTTTTAGAAGTAAATTTTTTTGCCTAAAAATAATTCTTCCTGGTTTGAAATTCAAGTTTTCCAGTAAAATATTAATCATTTTATTCAAAAATTCATCTGTTAGGTTCGAAATGAAATTACTTAGTTAAAAGTTAAACTCTTTTGTTAACAAATTATTTCTACTTTTTCATTATTCAAAATTATTTTTAGTTGAAAGTTCGTCTCTTTTGGTAGAAATCAATCTTATTGGTTAAAAATTTAACTTTTGGTCTAAAATTAAATTATTTTATTAAATATTCATGACCTCAGTTAAGAATATATCCTGCTGGCTTAAAATTTAACTATTGTAGTCACAGGTTAACAATTTTAATTGAAATGTAATCACTTTTTTTGAAAATGTAAGTTTTTTTAGGTAAGTTTTTTTTTGAATGTGATTTTTTTTACTGAAAATTTAACTTATTCTACTTAAATATTAAAATTGTATTCTTCTTTGAAAGTTAATCTTCTTGTCTAAAAATTCTTCTTGCCGGTTTAAATTCAAGTATTCAAGTTAAATATTTATCATTTTAGTTGAAAATTCATCGTGTAGGTTCGAAATAAAATGACTTGGTTGAAAGTTAAACTCTTTTGCTAAACATTATATAATAATTTTTGAAGACTTATAACTTTACTTAAAAATTAATTTCTTGGATTGGAAAATAAGCTATTTGATTAAAAAATTGTTTCTTCTGTGGATGAAAAGGGAATTTTTCCGAACATTCAACTGCATATTTTGTTAAAAATTTGTTTCCTTTTTGGTTAAATATTATTATTTAGTACGAATAAATCTTTTTCTTTGAAAATTCATCTTTTCGGTCTGAAGTTCAATGATTTTATTCTAATATTCATCATCTTGGTTGAATATTTCGCAGGATGGGTTAAAAATCCATCTGTTTAGTTGAATATTAATTTTTTTACTTTAAATTAAATTATTTAAGTTTTGGTTGACAATTTACCTTTTTTTTCAGTGAAAATCAATTTTTTTTATTTTGAAAATTCAACTATTTCAGTTGAAGATTCATTGTTTTTGTTGAAAACTAATGTTTTTGATTTAAAATGTACTATTTTATTGTTGGTGAAAAGTTAATTTTTTTCAGTTCCAAATTCAACTATTTGGTTTAAAATTCGTCTCATTTTATTAAAGGTTCAACTATTTTATTAAAAATTCATTTTTTTCAGTTGTATTTTTTGGTAGAAAATTGATCTTGTTGTTCGAAAATTCATCTTCGTTGTTGAGAATTCAAGTATTTTACTTAAAAATCTATCTTTTTGTCTTGAAATTTAACTATTTTAACTAATTTTTTCTACTTAGATTTTAGCTTTTTCATTTTTATTGAAAATCTATATTTTTTAGTAATAAATTCGAGTATTTTCCTCAAAATTTAGTTAACTTGAAATTGTTCGCTCTCTTTTTCAAAGGATGTTCAGAATGAACGTGATGAATTAAAATAAATGTTTGAGTTTTACGGAAAATATTAATATTTTACTTTTATTTGACTAGGAAAATTAAAAGACTTGACTAAGAAAAACAGGCAAATGACCGAGAATTTGGAATCATCCGCCGAATCGCCACCCTGACTTTTCGCCAAAATAACTTGAAATATACATGTATAATTAAATTGTGATTGTAGCCCGAAAAATATATTTTGCTAGTTATAAAAAGAAGATATTGCATTTATTTTTGTCTTTTTCTTACTCTTAAAATCTGAATTTTAAAAAGTTGAATATTTCTTTTTATATTAAACTATTTGGCAGAAGATGACCTTTCTTGTCAGAATCATATTTTTGATTGAAAATTGTACTTTTGAAACAACGTTAATTTTTTTGGTTGAAAATTACCTTATTTGTTTAAAAATTATATATTTAGGTTGAAAATTCAACTGTTCTGTAGATGATTAGTCTTATTGAATTTAAAATTCACTAATTTTGTAGAAAATGAATGTATTTTTTTGAAAATTCGTCTTTTTTGGCAGAACATTAATCTTCTTGGTAGAGATTTTATTATTTTTTCTTTTTTTGAAACTTTAACCATTTGGTTATAAATTAAACTACTTTGATAAAAATTAACTTTATTTAGATTCACCTCTTTCTTTGATAATTTAACTCTTCTGTTGAAAATTGTTTTTTATTTAAATAAATTAGAGTCAAAAATTCTATTTAGTTAGTTATAAAAGAAGATATTACATTTATTTCTGTCTTTTTTTACTCATAAAAACTTACGAAATAATAAAAGTTTCGGACTTTGATCGGCTTGTATTGGAAGTCATTTTTTATAGGATTTGACGATGAATATATTTTTTCATTAAAAAAAAATTGATTTATATCAAAGAATCTTCTTCAGTATCGGTTTTGCGTTAAAAGACAAGCCTAATATTGCAGGTTGCAGCCGTATTTATTTCGCATTGCCGACTGATGTTCGACTGCGCACAACGAGGCGCAGAGATATTTTCCCAGACGGGCTAGGACTTTCTGTAATACCAGCATGCTATTTTTCACCTTAGGAACTTATACAAATTCTTTTAAACCGAATAAAAAATATTCACAACTTTTTTAAAATTCGTCGTGAACTGAATTTGTCTTCTTACTTACATTTTATATAGTAAATACAGAACTATTTTCCTAGACTATTATCAAAAATTACAAGACTTGTTTGCATTAAGTATCAAAAAGTTTAAAATCTTTTATCAAAAGTAATTGAAGAACTCTAATATTTTGGTACAGTTCCAAGACTCCTGGACTTATTGAACACTTTTAATAGGACGAATTTTTTTCCGTGCAGATAAACTTTTAAAGAAATCCTAAAATCAACGTTTTTTTATTTAATTCTAATATAATTTTGGTTATATTTAGAGTGAACCTACACTGTTAATAATGCTTGGGATTATAGAACACATAAAATAGAAGCTTGACCCAAAATTAAAAATGCGGTATTGAAATGACGAAATTGCAATATATGTGTTGTAAGTTTTGTGATTCGCAGAGTCTCCGTCGAGCATTCCAATACATGTGAGGCAACGTTAAAATCCATTTACTGTAGCGCAAACTCTATCAGATATTGATAATAGATTGAATGCTTTTACGATGATTTATTATAAGTTTTGCACACGATTGAAACCCCAAACACATCCTTTTATTTTTATTTATGAGATATTGTAAAATTACATTGCATGTGAGGTAGCGCACCAATATCTTTGGAAACTACAGCATTATGTATTGTAGCGTTACCTTACGTTTCGGAAATAAACTTTCAATACGTTCATTGGAAGCTTTTCACACGTTTATTAGAAGCTTTCAATAGAAATTTTGCACAGCGTAAGATATCAAACTACATGATCTGCACTGTGAAAAGCTGCTTTTAAAAACTCACAATAAATATATTTAAAGTTTATTTTAAAAACGTAAGGTAACACAAGGTAATAATAAAATATAGGATATTTTAGTTTCTAAATGATGGTATTGGTGTGCTACCTCACATGCATTGGCATTTTGCAATATTTTGGAATTCGCAATGCAAAATAGGTGTATTGAAATTTTCGACGGTGACTCTACGAAGTACAACACTTAGAATACATATCTCAATTTTATGATTTCAAAACCATAATTGCAACTTTACCTTACGCTTGTAATGTAGAAGTGCTGTAGAATCCCAAACATTTTTAACAGTGTATATTTTGCAACAAATAAATTTCTCAAATTATTCTTAAAAATTGACTGATAGATTTCGGTGCGCTACATCAGGCGCCGCTCCCACACATACTCGTATACGCTTTTGTGAGTGGTATAAAAAATTTTTAATTTTGTTGCCCTTGGAAATTATTTTCTCTTCAAGGTTCATGGGAGGACTCTATTATGGTTTAGCTCATGCAGCTTAAGTGCACATACGTGCATATTTTATTGCATGACATGCCTAATAGTCATGAGGCTCACTATCAGAAGGACCAGCTTAATATCATATATATGTTCCAAAACCAGCGCGGTCCTATTCGCACACAGTCGCATAGACTGTATTACATAAGGGTGTTTGGGGGGGTGCCGTTTCTGGGGTTTTCAGTATGCGCGCAACCGCCGCGCCGGTAGCATCGCGTTGTTTAGCCACGTGCGACGCAGCTTCCTTTAAAACTTTCAGTAGCAGTCTTGTGCAATTATTAAGTAAACATTAAAAATATTTTTAACCTAAATAAAATGAAAATTAAATTTAGAGTCGACTTTAATTTTAGAGAATGTGTAATTCAAATGTTCTCTTTCAACATGTTTAAAATATAAAAGTGAGTAGAATTGATAACTTATAAGGTGAAAATTTGTGAATTTAGAGATGAAATTACTAATTGAACATTTTTTAATTATATGTACGAATAAGGAGTTTTAAAGATTCAATTTCAGGGAAGAGAATAACATTAGGTAAAATGTAAAAAAACTACTTTAAAAGAGATTAAAGAAATACTCTTCCAATATTTGACAGAAAATTATCGCCCGAAATCGGAGTGTGTGTCACCATCCGTAAAACGCTGAGCATTTGAGAATTTAAAACCATTGAAGGTACTGAATAAATTGCAAATTAATTACTTTTATTTTTCGATCGCTATTTTCTAGATTGTGACAAATTAAAACATAATAGCAACGAATTCAAGGTTTCCTAGTTATAAATCATAATATAATGTTTAATATTATTAACAATGATAATATTTTTGATGCTTTAATAATCTTATTTTACCGACAAAGGCTTATGTCAAACAGTTTAAATTATAGTTTATCAAGAACTTAAACGCTTGTTGTACCGCTACATAACTAAAACTTTAATAGCGATTAAAATTTAATGTATGCACTTTATGGGACACCTTTGGCTTTGGTAGGGCAAACAGGTATTAATATTCGGTTTGATATTAAAGAGATGGTTTGAACTCGGTTTCTAACACCGATATCAATCCTAAAATCAATATTAAGTAAAAACTTTTTAAATTTTGGATTTTATTCTTTCCAATAATTACAACTCGAAAATATATAAGGCTATGAAAATTAAAAAAAAAAGATTATAGTGAACCTCAACCATTTTCAACATAAAAGTTGTTGAACACTATGCTTCTATAAAGAGAGCATCTTTCTAATGAGTTATGAGCTGTTTAAAATCAAATTGTAAAATAAATAGATACTTTTTATAAAGACAGAATTAAATTTTAGATATTTCAAACATGACTCAATACTTTTTCACTATGAATTTAGAAGTTTACAAACTATTCAAAAGTAATCAGCAATACAGAAAAGTCGAGTGCAAAAAGTCTTTAATATTCTTAATGACAAAGAACAATTTTCTGGTATACAAACACCTCCGTAAAACGGACTGTTTTCAATTTATTTTATTATTTCATAGTACTTTTTGATTCAGTCTTTAATTTGGAATAATATTTTCTCAACAATAATTTAAAATAATCATAACAGAGATTTCGATTTCAGGTATTTTAAAAAGGACTCAAACCTTTTTTCTTTAAATATTTTAAACATTTAAAAACTATCAAAAGATAATAAACAATAATGAAAATTTAAGTGCGAATACGTTTTAATAACTTAAATGACCACTATCTTTACATGATTCGACCCCAGGAGTCTAAAAATGAGGTTTTTAAAAAATATTCGTGTGTGTGTCAACATTACTCTTTTTATGATAATTCGAAATTAGTTAAGCTTGGATCATAAAATTTGTAGGGAATGTGTCCTAAGTAATTTCCTTTATTAATTAAGTTTTCATTTTTTTTGCTGTTTTAATTGTATTTTTGAACAAAACATTTCTCTGTAGAGTTGAATACAATACGTCTTTTTTAACTAAAAAAAGTTTCAGGCTAATTTATTTAATATCGTGAGAATTTCAAAATAGAATTTGTTTGATTTAAAAAAAATCTATTTGTATGACGTTTAGAAGAAAAAAAAATTTCAATGTTTAAAATACATAAATATTTGAAACCAAAAATTTATTCTTTCTAATTACATCAATCTATTGAATGACATGTGCATTGATTTTTGATTTTGACTCCCCAACCCCTTCCAGCGTGCACCATAAAACCACCCTCTGAACGAAGATCAAGTATTTTGCAGTGAATTGTTTTTAAATATTACTCTTGTGTATTATTGTTTTACAGATCATTTTTAATGGTTAAATCAAAAATTTTAATAAATTATTTATCATTTTTAAATTGTTTAAACAATTCTTTTATATTATCGCAAACTTTTCTGCCTTATTCTAGTCATAAGTTACATTTCAACAATAGAAAATTATTTACATAATTTAAAATAAAGTCAAATAATCGTACTAATTTTCAAATTTAAACTAATTAGTCCATGTTACTCAGCGTTGGTATAGATTTTGAATATCTTATCGGAAAAAGTTGTTTAAATAACAATAGGTAAGTGGTTAAAATACAAGACAGATCATAACTCTATGAAGTTTAGTTAATAATTGGCCAAAAACCTCCTGATTTTTTATACTGCTTAATTAGTTTACATAGTTGTGACGATTTCGATTTTATCCGCGTGTGATAAAAAAAGTAATATTTACGACCAATGTACATGCCAATATACTAATATACTCGATAATTGTTCATACGATGTTTCTCACGTATTTTAAATGGAAAAACGAAGGGGGTGGCTAGAACCTTTAAACGTTGTGTGATCGAGAAAAATACAAATTTACTTTCTTTTGGGATTCTCAAAAGATGATCTATTATCCAAAATTAAATTCGAATTTTTTTGCTACCCTAATCAGGAAGGACAGTGTTCAGGAAATGATCACAATCACAGCGGTTTTTTCGTTTTGTGTATATAATACTTCAAAATCATCAGAAAAAAGTATTCTGTAAAGAAAAGTCGAGTAAAAGAACTTTTAGTTTGAAACTGATTGAGGCTCACCATGGTTTTAGATTAAAAATTAGGGTTGCATCATTTTACAAAAAATCGTTTAAAATTGTCATTGTATCCAACGAGGCAATGTACAGTTTTGAAATTCTGCTTTTCAATCGATGATGAAAGATTCATCACGAAAAGCGATATTTTTTCGCTTAAGAAGAGTTCGAGAGATGAGTCAGCTTTTCGGTGAAATTTTCACTTCGAGTACTCATCTATAACGTCCTGGACAGAATGTGCCAATTTTCGGCCTTATAGGAAAGAGCGATTAGAAATCAGCGCTAAATAGTGCATTCAGGTTCCAGAGTGTGAAAATATTGGATGGAATGCGAAATTATGTTAGTGATTTACGCGACATATGAATGGACCATTTTTGAACGGAGATAAAGTTTGATCTGTGTCGCGAGGTGCGCGAAATCCCTGGTACGGTTGCTATAATATTGCCGCGTCTATTAGTAATCTGAACATCGCTGTGACATCAATAAAAATACGACCTTGACTGTGACTAAATTGATTTTGGGAGATGAACTTTTGGACTAAATTTGGTAAGTACAAAGTATCATTTAAAAAAGTAAAATGGAGCAAATAACTCTCACTGGGCTATCCACGACTCGTTTTCACATCTGTTTTGGGTTAAAACCGTACCTATAGTCTGATCTCTGTGCACCTTTGAATATTATACAAAATAAAACAAACAATACCTTGTCCACTATAAGATGCTAGATCAACTCTGAATGAACTTGATATTTACTATGTATGAAAATTAAATTAAAACAAATGTCATTGGACTGATCCTACACACTAACATAAGCCTTTTCGTGAAGCAAGGGAGTAAATTTTGAAACAATTTAGTCTTTTTAAAGAGCTGCTGGTCTTGAGCCTAGTAGAAGTAGAATTTTAATCGGACGGAAAAGTCGTCAAATCATTCAGAAAACAGTTTGTCGAGTATCAATTACTCCTTGGATATAGGTTTTCACGAGTAAGGAAAAGACTAAGTGCACGGGTGACCTATCTCTACCACGGGAAGTCCATAGGGGACGGGTCGTGCGTACGATCTTGTCATTAAGCAGGTGTGAGGACGAGTCTTGAATAGTGATGCATTCGATGAAGAATTATTAGAAAGGATCAAAACTGATAATGATGATCGTTTTTTTCTGACATAAATTTTGATCAACTGTCCTGTCGCTGTCACAAATAACACTTTAGATTGAATGACTTTTAAGATTCACATGAAGCTATATTTTAGCCATGAATTGTTTCATAGCCTTTTTTCTGCTAATAAACAAATCATGCAGTAATTCAGGGTCATAAGTGGCCTCTCTGATTCGTCATTTAATCGTTTCATGTGTTTTCTGATTATGAGATAACTTTTTAAGAAAATGCGTTCAGAGGGTACAGATGTAGCTTAAATAGATAAGTAAGGAGTTTACTTTCAAAAAGACACATATGTACTTTTGCTTTTTGTTGGGAAATTGAAAAAAAAGTTTTAAAGCATTTATAAAAGATAAATTTTTCTGGAATACTACATTATTTTGATCCTAGACCACGCACCAAATTACCAGAAGTTTAGATTCTCATCATGTTCAACTTTGGTGTACACGATTTGTCCTAAAATAGAGACTGCATGCATGTTTTTTTGGTGTCAGAGCCATCTTAAACTCACTTTTAATATGAGATATAAAACTTTTTTTGAAGAACTAATCCAGAGGTTGATAGGGCTCATCCTA
>JAUELO010000094.1:1396977-1415485 GCA_032357855.1 Amphibolips quercusostensackenii | reverse complement strand
AAAAGATATTTAGAGGTGGCGCAATCCCGATGAAGCTTAACACGTATTTCCCATAAGAAAAAAATACGTTTTTGTGAATATTATACAGAATCCTTAACATTAGCTGAATTGAGGTAAAGCTCGACATTTCTCTTTACAATCAGCCATAGAATACTAATAAAATATTACTTTTAAATATCACCCTCATAAGTCTGTTTTATAGGGTCTCAAAAAAACCCCATAAGTGAAAAAATAGCTTTTGCGAGTTTTTGGAGCTAATTATGATTTTTTGGCGGCTTTTTTAATGCAAATTGTTTTTGATACATTAAATACAACTTTATATAAATAACTAGATCTTCAGATAAATAGTTTACACAATTTATTATAGTTTTTAGTAATTTTTTCTTAGAATAGAGTTAGAAAGTTACGGTTTTATAAAAAATGTTCCAATTTTTATTGAAATTTTAAATTAGAGCGAGATGATACTCAATTAATGTTGACAAAAATAATTGTTAAAACAATTTGTTATTATTTCTAATAATATTCTCTTAGAATAATGATAGGGAATTGCAGTTAAAAAAAAATGGTTTTCACTTCTTGTCCAATTTTTAATTAGAGTCAAGTCAATAATTAATTAAAGTTGACAAAATTAATTGCTTAAACATTTTATTATTATTTTTAATGATATTTAATTTGAATTATGCTAGAAAGTTGTGGTTTTTTAATGAAATTGTAAGTTATTTGTCTAGTTTTTACTTAAAGTAAAGTAACAATAAACTCAAATTAACAGAAATAATTGTTTAAATGATTTATTATTATTGTTTATATTATTCTCTTTGATTAATGATAGATTTTGCAGTTTTTTTCTGAAATTTTAAGCCATTTGTATCTTTTTCACTTTAATTGACTTAATGATTAATTACTTCTGCAAAAGTGATTGTTTTCACAAATTATTATTGTTTATAACTATCTTATCTCAGAGTGATGCCAGAAAGTTGCTTTTTATTAAAATATTTATTTTTTCTTTGACTATTTAGTTACGAACAGAAAATAAGTGAACCTAAACTAGAATCATTTCTTCAATAGTATTGTTTTAAGTGAATTATTTTTGTTTTTTTCCCAATGTTTAAAAGAATTAATTGAAACAAAAAAAGCTATCATACAAGAGACAAATACAAAGAATGAAGTAATTACAAGTAGGTGAGAGGACTAGGTCTGTAAATGACTTGTAAATGTTTTGTTTTGAATTACAACAAGAAACTTATTGCAAAGCGTAAAAGAAAAATTTAAATCTGGAAATATTTTAATATCAGCCCTCCCCCTCCTTTCCAGTAAACAACAATAATTTGTTTCAACAATTATTTTTGCGAAATTTGATTAACTATTAATTCACTTCAAGTGAAAAATAGACAAATAGTTACAAACTTTAAAAAGAACCATAACTTCTTATCATTAAGCAAGTATAATATTATAAACAATAATTAAAAATTGCTTACATTTATTATTTTTGTTACTTCGAAATAATTATCACTCCAGTATAAGTGAAAACTAGAAAATAGTTGAAAATTTCAGAAAAAACTGCAACATTCTGGCATTATTATGATGAAAATTTTTTAAAAATAATAATTGATTGTTTAAGAATTCATCTTGTTAACTTTAATTATTTATATACCTGAATCAAACTTGGAAATGCGACAAAAGTAAATTTTTTGTTAAAAAAACTTAAATTTTCTAGCATTATTTTAAGAAAATATTGTTATAAATAAGAATAAATTGTTCAGACAATTATTCTTATCAACGCCAATTAAATATGACCTCGCTCTAATTGGAAATTGAACAAAAAGCAAAATTTTTTTTTTTAAATCGCGACTTTCTAACTCTATTGTAAGAGAAAATTGCTAAAAACAATAAAAAATTGTTTAAACAATCTCTATAAACATCCAGTTGTCAGTATAAAGTTGTATGCAATAGATCAAAAACAAGTTTCATTCAGAAAACCGCAAAAAATCATAATCAGCGCCAAAAACTCGCAATACATACTTTTTCACTTATGGGGTTTCTTCGGGATCATATAAAACAGACTTATGAAGCAATTTAATATAAAAAATATTCCATATCAATATATATTTTTTTCTATCCTAATTGTCTTTTTCAAGTTATTTTTTTATTCAATTTTTCATTTTTTATTAATTAATTTTCAATTTTTCAAATTAATATTTTACTGTCTTAATTTCTGTCTGAATTGCTATGGAAATTCATAACAATATATCAAAGAAAAAATTAAATAATTGAAAAAAAAATTTGATTTGTCTTCTATGACTAATTGTGAGGAGTAAGTATCAACTCGATTCAGCTAATATTGAGGATTCTGGATTAAATTTACAAAAAAGTCTTTTTTTCTTACGTGAAATACGTATTATACTTCATGGGGCTTGCGCCACCTTCAAATATCATGATTTTTTAACAAAAAAAATTGATTTATTTCTGCGTAAATTCGAACAAATTTTTGAGCGATATGCATACAAATTCAAACAAAAAAATTCCAATGCATTTTTGGACCACCCAAGTGAACACACTACGTCAAAAAACTAAGTCAAAGCGTAATACTTGAAAAAATAAGAAAAACTGATGAAACTGTTTTTCAAATTATGCTGGAAAAATTCACCTTGAGTGTGGTATGTATTTGCACAAAATTAGGCGGCTTTAAACATATGTTTGCTCATAAAAAATATTGTCAATGGTCTCTAGAATATCACATTCACAGAATGTTATAAATTACATAAATAAATTATAATATATAACATTCTTATCAGTGGAATACTGTCAATAAGTCAAAAAAGTTATTAATTGTATTACATTAATGTTATACCAAAAATATGAATACGCTTCACTATTATATTTCCATATAATTCAAGTACCTAAGCCAGCATTTTCTGAAAATAAAATATATTTCATTTCTCCATGTTTTGATTAAATTTTTTTATTAATTTAAACAATTTTAAGTCAACTATCTTAATGCTTAAAAAGAAATCAGAGGCATTCCTCATTTAATTTCTTTTTGAAGTGGAAATATTTCATATCAACAGGTGGTGCTCGTTTATTCGTTAATCAGTATCCTGTATAAGCACTACACGTACGTAATGATCACGATAAAATTAAATTACCGCATAAAGTGAGGAAAATTGAGGTATATCAAAACACGATCAGATTGAGGATTGAGGATCTTTTTAAAACTATTTTTATATCGCAAATTTCAACTGCTAGTATTTGAGAAACATACATTCATATCTGTAGAAAAATTAACAAGTCGTATAATTGATTTTCACTTTTATCATTCCATCTCTTCGAAATATTTTTTTCAAATTGTCTTAAATAATAGAAGAGAGAACCAAGTTTTGTGTTACTAAAAGGTAATTTTTGCAATGTTTGAAAAATACAATTATTTTTTTGAACAATTATTAGGTACTAATAGCCCTAGATTGCAGCACCTCTAGCTTTGAATAATGATTCTAATTTTTTAAGTATTGAAACATTCATAAAAATTTGAAAAACATAAAGAACACATACTGAATGATAGTCTTTATTTGAATAATTTATATAAACTATTCTATGTATGCACAATCAACACGCAAACTGTCACGAGTTGGTCGCACTTGGGGTCTTTTCGACCCCAAGCTGCAATCAAGGAGTCAAATAAGCTAATAATTTGCTGTAAACTCTTCCTGTTTGAAAAAAATCTTTTCAATCTATAATTTATTTTGGATTTTCAAAAAAAATAAAGTGGGTCTCCTTTTTAAAGGACGATACTAGTGCTTTAGCTGACTGAAATAATAATTTACGTAATTTACGTAATCGTAAACTTCAACCATAAACTGTTGAATCTTCAACTGCAGAATTTAATTTTTAGAAGAAAGTTAAATTATCAACGTTAAAATAAATTTTTAATTCCGAACGGCGAATTAAAAAAAAAAATTAACTAAACAGTTGCATTTAAAACCAAATAGTTGAACCTAAAAGCAAAAGAGTCGAAATTTCAACAAAATATCTGTACTCGTATACAAATAGTTGAATCTTTGAGCTTTGGCGATGAAGTTTCAACTAAATGATCGAATTTTTAATGAAAACAGATTGAACATAAGTCAGAAAATGTTATTTTTCCAACAAAGTAATTAAATTTTTTACCAAAGTCTTGCATCTAAAAAAAATTTAATTTTCAACAAAATGGATAAGTTCTAAAATCAAAAAGACAAATTTTGAATTAAAAAAATAATTTTCCAACCAAAAATGAGAAAGTTAAATTTTCAGTAGGAAAATTAATTTAAAAAAATAAACCAGCTGTAAATTCGATAACGAGTGTTTTCTCTTTATTTGTACTTATATTTATATGATGCTCATTTCAAAAGCACTCTGCTTTCCGTTAGAAAATGTATTTGCTATCTCATAGAGGAAACATTAGTGATATTTTACGAAGTGTCTCGTCGTCCCGAAATTCGGGATGACTAGTCCAATATTTTTCATACGCTTGGCTAGCCATCCCGAAAATTCGGGACGACTCGCCCATACCCTTTTCCAACTCCCCTAATTTTTCGGGACGACTAGACACAGCCGATTTTTTAAATAAGAGACAAACCAAAGATTTCATGTTGATCAATTCAAGAATAGAAATTTACAAGAAATGCAAAATGAATAAATAATACAAAATTTAAAAAAAATACAATGACCACTAAGGCAAATCAAATTTTGTATTTGAAATGGTAATTTTTCAAGATGGAAAAGGGAAGGCGGAAAATCTGTCACACCTTGTCCCATTTCCAGCTTTATGATTTTTTTTACAAAAATTGACAGAATTATTTTATTTGAAAATTGATGGTCAAAAATTATTTTTTATTTATATATCAACTTTGATTTATGTTGATAAAAAGAGTTTTTCTGTTTAAAACAGATGTTCTAAACATTACGAATGAGCATACCTACCTTACTCTTCAAAAAAGTGTGTTAATATTATAGGTCAATCGGTTTTCCTCGATTCAAGAAATGTTTTCCGTTCTTGCATGAATTTTAAATTATGTTAAAAAAAGTTATACTATAAAAAACTTTTTTTTCAAACATTATGCATAAGTTTCCTTAGTCTTTGATAAAATGTATTAATATTATAGGTCAATCGATTCGTCTCAAATCGAATCATCTTTTCTATTCGCACATCAACTTTAAATTAGAAGAATATGAAAATTTTTACTATGAAAATCGATTTTCAATGTTATATAAATGGCTACAACTTCCTTACTCTTTTAAAGATATATTATTATCATAGGTCAATCGATTCGCCTCAAATCAAGGAATCTTTCTTATTGTCGCATCAATTTTTAATTACGTGAAAAAAAAAGTTTCACTATAAAAATCATATTTTCAAATATAATACATTACCATAGATTTCAAACTCCTCAATAAAATGTATAAATATTATAAGTCAATCAATTTGACACGATTCGACACATCTTTTTTATTGTCACATTAACTTTAAATTATGCGATTAAGAAAATTTTTAATATGAAAATCGGTTTTTAATATAATGTAAATGACCATAACTTCCTTACTCTTTGATCAAATATATTAATATTATCGTTTAATCGATTCGTCTCGAACCGAGGAATCTTTTACATTTTTGCATCAATTTTGATTTATATTAATAAAAAAATTTTTACCATAAAAAAGCGATTTTTAAAACATTAAAAAGTGCTAGAAAAAAATGCAATTGATATTTTTATAAATCCTTTAGTCAGTTTCAAGATATTAGAGAAAAAAATAAGCCCTTCAAATTTCATCAATTTATCTGCAATTTTTTTCAAGTTATTTTGTTTACAAAAAAGTGTAGCAAAAAATAATTTTTAACCGAATAGTTTAATTTTTAAGCAAAGATATGAGTTTTCTACTTAAACTACGGATTTCCCAAACAAAAACTTTGATTGTTATCCAGATAGTTTAATTATCAACCAAAATAAGGGCGTTTTAAATCAAGAAGATTAGTTTTCAACAAAAAAAGTGAATTTTCAACTAACACACAAAAATTTGTAACCAAAAATAGGAAAATTTCATTTTTAAGTTGAAAAAATTAATTTTGAACCAAAAAAAGCTGACTTTCAAGAAAATAGTTACATTTTTAACGAAAGAGATGAAACTGCACAAAAAAAATTAACAAAGAAGTTTGACTTTTTCCCAACCCGATAAATTTCCTATTAAAGAAGATCAATCTCTAACAAAATAGTTACATTTTTAACTAAAGGAATGCATTTTCAACTAGAATGAACAATCTTTACCCGAAAAAGTTAAATTTTTAGTTATGAAAATTAATTTTCAGCCAAAAAGAAGACATTTTCCACTAAAGGAATGAATTGTTAACTGAAATGATGAATCTTTAACAAAGAAATGATTTTTCAACAATGTGATTCAACCTAAAAAGAAATAGTTTTAATTTTTAAACAAAAAAGATTTTAATTTTAAATATAAAAAAGTTAGCTTCAACCAAGAAAGACGAGTTTTCAACCAAATAGTTGAATTCTCAACCAAGGAAGATTTATTTTTAACTAAACACTTGCATTTTTATCCAAAAAATATCAACTTCATATGAAAAGATATGACTTTATAAAACAACAGGACGAATTTTCAAAAAAGTAATTGAGATTTGAACCAAGAAAGATTTTAGTTGTATTTTCAATACCAATATTTCAAAACCAACAATTTCAAAGAAAAAGTCAGTTTTCTACAGAAATAGTTGTATTTTTAACAAAAAATGATGTTTTTTAAAAAACAAAATTGTTCAATTTCCAACTAAACAATACAACATGCAACTAAAAATATCATTGCCAACAGAAAGCAACTGCAAAAAAAGTAAACATAGAAATACGATACGGATAAATTACTGCCTTAAATATTATATCAGGGTGGTCACAAAACTTGATTTTCAAGACTCCATTATTTTTTTATGACCTATATTTTATTTTGTTCGTATATCATCATTCAAAGACCAAATACTTAATTATGTAACAATTTCAACAAAGAATATCTTATGACGGGCATGAAACAATTTAAAATTATAATTTGAAAATTACTTATAGAAATTCGCTGACTTCTGCAAGATTTTAACAAAATCCTTGAATTTTCCTGACTTTCCTTGATCAATAAAATTTCCTGACTTTTTCCTGATTTATAGGTTTTTCCTGACCTACGGCCGTCGTAAATTTATAACCACAAAATTGTTGGAAGTTTTCAGATTCAATATGAATCCAAAAAAAGATGCAAGCTTGTTAGCTGAATGATAAGAAATCTTAAACACCCTTATGTCGACCCTTATGGAAGACTAACAACACTTGAAAAGTATTGAGCTTGCCTGTGCCTGTGGATTGTGCATTAAACTTGCGGAAAAAGCAATCAGCCTCATCCAGGAAAATCCTAATTGGTTTATTTCACTCTAAAGAAGAGCCTTTCATTGTTTCTATTCAAATTTTCTACAAACAGCATATCAAGGAAATTTTGGCCTGCACTAATGATGACCATGTTCTTGAGTGGTAGAATAAATAACTGGGAGACACAGTTTTATATAAATAAAGTTTATCATAATTATCTGGATTAGGTGGCAAATAACATTGGCATTTTTAAATTCTATAAATGCTACGTGAGTGAAAACCGTAAGTATGGGAGTGATCAATCATTGACTTTTCGTAGTGTAAAAGATGTATGATGAATGAGACGATCCCATACTTCATGTATATTGAAATATTATAGATAAAGTATATTCAAAGAATAGCTGAAGTATAGCTGTAGTATGGGATATACATTTCGTTTGTTGTTTAAAATACTCTAGCAGCATGATAAAACATAATGTATCATAAATGACAGCCCGTTTAAAAATTAAAACGTTCTTGATTCAAGCGATATTCTTGAGTCAAATATGTTTTTAATATTGCTCGTGAATATATACAATATACAACGGATACACAGTGAACAATTTATATGACTTTTTTGTCATATATATTGGTAAGAGATCCTGAATCTTGAATTGCTAAACATAATATTAATGGTATAAAACGATTTTATAAAATTGTTACGCAGGCGAAATGTTCAGTGTTAAATTTCGCATGATATAAAGTTAAGCAATTTATGTTACAATTAACATTTTACTTATTTGCATTTTGCTTATTTTAGAATTCACAAACAATATTCTTTGACATTGTGAAAATCATAATTCTTTATCTCTATTTTCATGCATTTCGGATAACTAGATCTCCTATCAGCAATAACACAGATATACCAACTATAGCCATAATTTTCCTACACTTTAGACATAATTAATATACTTGAGCTATGCTCAAAAGGAATAATTAAGCCATACTTTAAATAAATATGATACTTTATCTATACTTTTATACTTTATACTTTCATACTTTATCTATACTTCAGTTATACTGCATCTATACTCTTTAGATATACTTTAAAAATACTTTTCCTATACTTTAAACACACATTGTTATATTTTAGCTATATTTCAGCTATACATTCACTATACTTCATTCAAAAATAAATAAAGTATAGAATCGTCTCAAATGCCATATTTTTACTATACTATCTGAGAGACCACTCTCATACGAATTCCAAGATGTTTTTCTAGATCAAGCCCATAACAAAATTTTTTCACCTGGGTACCCCTTAAATTTCATTCTTTTGGGAAAGAAGTACTAATTAAAGGCTGAAAAATTCTCTTTTTTACGAAAAGCATTTACTTATTATTAGGTAATAAGCCTTGAATCTTATTGAACAATAAAAAATGTTTGAATAATAATTTCATTACTGTTAATCGTCTGAAATTAGTCTATAATTAACTTGAAAAGGATGTAAGCTTTGATTACACGTTTTATTAATTATTTAAGATGAAGTCACTATAGTCTTTTATCGAATAAAAATATCATTTAAGTGACCTTTGAAATCCATTGAATTCGTTTGTAAATATCCTTAATTTGTTGGGCTCCTCTTTAAAGTTATCAAATTTAATGTATCGTTTTTGAATGTTCAATGTTTGCTTCTTCATACAGGAAGCTTTGTAATGGTCACATTTGCGAAAATTTTTTAATTTATTTAATTGAACACTTGTCTATTTACAAAAGTATAATACAATGTTCTAAGCAATTGTCCGGATGTGTGCGTGTGTGTGGGTGTGTGTGTGCCGATGTCACACTTTTTTGGGAACACGATAACACAAAAACGGTTGCAGATAAATTGATAAAATTTGAAGGTGTTATTTTTATCGCTTATATTTACAGTAAAACTTTTTTCATTAACATAATTTAAAGTCGATGCAAAAACATGAAAGATTTCTTGGTTTGAAAAAAGTCGATTGACCTACAAAATTAATACATTTTATCAAAGGGTAAGGAGGTTATGGTCATTTATATTATATTAAAAATCTATTTTCATGATAAAAATTGTCTCATTCTTATGATTTGAAATTAATGTAAGAATAGAAAAATGTGTTAATTCGAGACAAATCAATCGAACCATAATGTAAATACATTTTATGGAAGAGTAAGAAAGCTGTGGTAATGCATACAATTTGAAAATACGGGTTTTTTATAGTAAAACTTTTTTATTAACATGAGTTAAGATTGATGCAAGGATATTAGAGATTCATTGGCTTAACACAAATCAATTGAATAATAATATTAACACATTTTATTAAAGAGTAAGGAAGTTATGGTCATTTATATTATATTAAAAATCGATTTTCATAATAAAAATTGTCTCATTCTTATGATTTAAAATTAATGTGAGAGTAGAAAAAATGTGTTAATTCGAGACGAATTGATTGAAGCATAATGTAGATACATTTTATTAAAATGTAAGAAAGCTATGGTAATGCATAAAATTTAACAATACGGTTTCTTATAGTGAAAATTTTTTCATTAACAAAATCAAACTTGACGAAAGAATATATGAAATTCCTTGGTTTAAGATAAATCGTTTGACCTATAGTATCAATACATTTTATCAAAGAGTAAGAAAGTTATGGTCATTTATATTATATTAAAAATTGATTTTTATAATGAAAATTGTCTCATTCTTATAAATTGAAATTTATGTGAGAATAGAAAAAATGTGTTGATTTAAGACAAACCGATTGAATCATAATGTAGATACATTTTATTGAAGAGTAAATAAGCTATGGTATTGCATAAAATTTAAAAATACGGTTTTTTTATAGTAAAACTTTTTTTATTAACATAAGTTAAGATTGGTGCAAGGATATTAAAGATTCATTGGCTTAACACAAATCGATTGAATAATAAAATTATCACATTTTATTAAAGAGCAAGGAAGTTATGGTCATTTATATTATATTAAAAATCGATTTTAATAATGAAAATTGTCTCATTCTTATGATTTCAAATTGATGTAAGAATAGAAAAAATGTGTTGATTCGAGACGAATCAATTAAACCATAATGTAGATACATTTTATGAAAGAGTAAGAAAGCTATTTTAATGCATAAAATTTGAAAATACAGTTTTTTATAGTAAAACTTTTTTTATTTACATAATTTCAGATTGATGCAAGGATACTAAAGATTCATTGGCTTAACACGAATCGATTGACCCATAATATTAACACATTTTATCAAAAAGTAAGAAAGTTATGGTCATTTATATTATATTAAAAATCGATTTTTATAGAAAAAATTTTCTCACTCTTATAATTTAAAGTTGATAAGAGAATAGAAAAGATCTATTAATTTGAGACGAATCAATTAACCTCTAATGTTGATACATTTTATTGAAGAGTAAGAAAGCTATGGTAATGCATAAAAATTAAAAATACGGTTTTTTATAGTCAAACCTTTTGTATTAACATACCTTGAAATTAATGCAATAACGGAAAAGATTTCTTCATTGTAGGCAAATCGATTAACCTATAATATTAATACACTTTATTGAAGAGTAAGGAAGTTATGCTTATCCGTAATATCTGAAACATCTGTTGTGAACAGAAAAACTTTTTTCATCAACATAATTCAAAGTTAATGCATAAACATAAAAGACTTTTTGATTACGAATTTTTTAATAAAAAAATTCTGACACTGTAAAAAAAAATCATCAAGCTGGGAAAGTGGTAGGGTGCGACAGAACTTCCCCCTCCCCATTTCTAGATCAAAAAATTACCATTTCAAATACAAAATTTGATTTGTCTGATTTGTCATTGTATTTTAATTTTTTGTTATAGAATTTGTAATTTTGTATTTTTTGTAAATTTGTATTGTTAAATTGGTCAAACAAAAAATTTAGTTTGTCTATTATTTAAATGATCATCTAATTTTTGTAAATTTGATTAGGTTTCTTTTACTCTTATTAATTTTAATTCAATAAAAGTTTTTTGCATTCAAAAAATTTTGATGCATTTATTTGTGTTATTTTTAATTCACACTGAATATTTTTTAATTTATCTTTGATTTGTATCAATGTCATTTAATTCTTATAAATTCTTCTAAATTCAATATAGTTTTACGGAACTCAATGTAATATTTAAAAAAATTTTGTTTCTCGCAATGCTTTTGAATTTATAAGAATTTTTATTGAATCATTCTAAATTCTTTTCAATTCTTTAAAATTCACATGAATCGTAAGTCGATTTGATTCTACTTAATTACATCGATTTTTGAAAATAATTTTTTTAATTCACCCTTGAGTATTTTAAATACATCTTAAACTCCTAGGCATGTTATCTAATTTTTTTTAATTAAATTTTTTTTTTTTAATTCACTTTAAACTAAATAAAACTTAACGCTTTTCATTCATCATAAATTCTTTTCAATTTTTTGAAATTCAGTTAAATCGTTGTAAACTTACTCAATTATTCTGAATTCAATAGACTAAAAAATATTGTATTTACTTTAAGCTTTTCAAACTGATCTTGAATTTTTATGCATTTTAAATCATTCTTTTGAATTTTATTTCATTTTTCTAAATTGACTCCAAACTAAATAAATTTAATCAATTATGTTAATATTTTTAAATGTTCTTAATTCACTTCAATTTTTATGAATTTTATCAAGTTCTTCTCATTTCCCTCGTATTTCTCTAAATTCACTCGAACTTTGTTAAATTTATTTTTTTTATTTTGTTCAATTCACTCAAACTGTGTTTTATTCAATCATATCTTACTAAAATCAATTAAACATTTTAAATATTTGAAAATTATTTTAAATATTTAGCATTATTATTAATTTATCCTCAATTTATTTTGAATCTTAAAAATTCACTTAGATCGTTGTAAACTGCCTCGATTTTACTTAATTCAATAAATTTTTCTTGGTAATTTTTTTGCTAACTTATCCTGGAAGTTTCGAAACTTATTTTAAATTCTTATTTTACTCATTCCAAAAGAATTTTTTTATCTTTTAAATTTACGTTTAGTTTACATAAATTATTTTAAATTCACTAAAATTTTGCTAAAGTAAGTAAATTTGTTTTTTTTTTTATCTATTTCATTAACATTTTTGTAACTCTTACATGATTCGTTTTAAATTCAATTTAAATTCTCAGGAATTTATTTTTTGTTTTTTTTTTTTAATTTTGGCTGTAATGTTTTTACATTTCTTCGTATAAATATTCTAAACTAATTAATTATAGAAAATATTTCTTTTTAAATGTGGGAAAATTCCTGGGCATATTTTTTTTGGGTAAAAAATGTTTAGGAGCCATTTCAAACCATTAATTGAAATGAAATGCCACATTATCGTAATACAAGCCTAATAATATCTTTAAAAACATTTTATTTAGTATCATTAAATTTAGATCTAATTCCCAAATAAAATAGCAATACTCTATAGGGGTGAAAAAATTTTTCAGTCTTCATTTATTATTTTTCAAAAATCGAAATCAAAGGAAATTCATTTTTAGACCTAAAAAGAAATAGCGGAGCTTCTAAACAATGCTTTAGAACTAAAAGAAAACGTAGGGCAGCATTTTTTCACCATAAGAAAAGAAATTTAGAAAGTGTCGTAAAAAATTTTAAATCAAGTTTTTCTTAGGCACCCTAAAATCAGGATAGATCATAAGAGTTTCATTTTTTTGATGTCCTACACAGAAAAATGTCAATCCTAAAAAAACGCCAAATCAGTCTTGTTTTGAGTCGTAACAAAAATAAGACACTGGAGAATGAGAATTCAGCTGTGTTTATGTCACAGTTTTAAACTGAAAAATGATCATTTTAAGAAAAAATATCTCATTCGGACACCATAACAAACTCCCGATATAAGAGCCCTCCCCCCTTCCCCCGGTTTACGATAGCCCTAGAAATGATGGCATCCGCGGTTTCGTGATGAGATGAGCCGCGGGTCAGAAAAAGAGGCTTGCCTGTACACGCAAGGCATGCCCGAGACCGGTCTCATATCGGCAGTTGAGTGTATTAATTTGTCCATATAACTTCAAAATGTGAAATAAATTGTTGAAACTGAAGACCTGTTTTTTATTATAATATGATGAAGCTAAAATAATTTTAATCATTTTAATTTTGTTTGTTCACATTTTTGAGACGTTCGGGAAAATAATTTTGCCCAAATGGTGTGGAAAAGTGAGCGTTTATATACTTGGTAGTTAGGAAGTTAGAATTCAAAGTTATTACTCACGGAGGGCATTTTAGTCGTTTTAATGTTCCCACGGAAACCTCCAAGATATTTCCGCTTCGTTTCCTTCTGGTAATGTCTTATTTGGAGAGAAGGTAGAAATAACATGCCTGCTCTTGTTAAAACGGGGCGCATTATTTAAGATATGGATCTGCGTTAGGTACTTTCTTAATAGCACTTTTTTAATAACAACGACTTTTACCAGAATTTAACTTATTAGACTTTGCTACGCGATTTTCACCAATTCTCTAAACATTTGAGGATATAGTAGATGCAATTTAAATTAGACTAAAAAATATTGTATGATACATAAAAATAGAAGGCCTCTATTTTTTCGTTTTAAAAAAAATTAATTAATATGACTAAGCATTTCACCTTCCTCCTTCACGGAGATAACATGTAAAATGACATTACTTTTTTCAACTGCAATTCTGCAATAGAAGTTATGATTGAATTTGTTTGAAACTTTAGGGATTTATTTGCAAAAGAATGATGATGCATTTTATAATACTTTCATGTTTTGAAAGTATTATGTAAGAATTTAACAACATTGTCAATTTCCGTGATATTGCAATTTTCAAACCTATATATGAAACATTAAATTATTAATAATAATGAAATCATAAAAATAATAACAATGCATAATTAATTAAAATATTAAATAATAATATTATTTTTTAAGATCAAATTATTATTAACTAAATTAGTTAAAAATGTAAAATATTAAAAATCACAATGAATATTAATAATAATAATTAAAAATAAATTGAGTTAAATTTACATTTTTTCATGAATAATTAATAATTAAATAATTATTATTTGATAAATAATAAATAATTAATACATTATTAATAATTCCATCATCTCTTCATTTATAATTAATTAATTAATCATTAACCAATCACTAGAATTAATAATAATCAATAATTTATTAAAATAATTAATAATATTATTAATCATTAATAATAAATGATTATAAATTAGGTTAATTATAAATTCGAAATAATAAAAATTACAATAATTATTAATAAAAATTAAAATTAAATTTATAAAAAATTTACATTTTTCATGAATAAATAATAATTGAATAATAAATAATAATTAAATTATTAATAATTTAATCATATATCTATTCGTAATTATTAAATTATTAATTATTAAACATTAAATAATTAAATTTAATGTTTATAAAGTAATAATAATCAATAAACATTAAAATAATAAAAATTAATAAATCATTAAAATCAAAAATAATTAAAATAATTAATAAAAATATTAATTATTAATAATAAATGATTATAAATTAAATTAATTAAGATCCGGAACATTAATGACTTGCTTGGACAAAAATCGGTACTCGAGGTGAAAATTCCAACACCGTCTTCAAAGACAATTTTCTGCAGAAATGCAATAACATTTTGGTAAGGTGGTTGTTGAGGACACAGGCGAGCCTCAAGCTTTAACAAAGGTGCAGGTCGAGTTCGCAAAGCGTGGTTCTCTATTGTCAAGTATCCTACAACATTTTTTAGTCTCATTTAAAAAATTCGAAAATGTCTTTTTTTGGACCACCCTAAGATGCATACATACACTACCGATGGAAATTGTAAGCTCATTTAGTAAACCCTGATTAAGAGCAGGCGTTTATTAGAATGTGATTAACTTTTTGAAAAATTAGGTTAAAAACAAGTTTTAAAGATGCCAGAAAGCCTATTAAATTCCGCGTCGATTGAGCCCTACCAGAAGTATTTTTAATACATAGGGACCGAGATAGCACGTGAAAAGACTGACCAATCTTTTGTCTTTAACCAATTTTCGATTATCAACATCCTTTTTCATCAAGCTTCAGGGAACAAAATGAAAAAAAAAATTAAAACTTCACTAAATTAAACTCAAAAATCTCCTCTACAAAATCAACGCATAAACATAATAAAATGATTACTGGTTATCGAATAATTATAAGAAATGTGGAAGCGTGCCCAAGAAGAAAATTGGTCGGTTGAGCAGCAGTCAAGCAGTCTTTTGTTAGCGCATGAGAAATAGGAGACAAAAGACTGCTCGACTGTCGCTCGACCGACCGTTTTCCTTTTAGACACGCTTCCACATTGTTGATGATAATTTAAGAATCAGTAAATACTTCATTATGCTTTTGGTTTTATTTTTAAGAAAAGATTTCAGACTTTAATTTGAAAAATTTTCAATTTTTACATTCTCATCCTAATGAAAAGGTATTGGTTTTTTGAAAAATTTAAATCAGTCGGTTTTCATAAAATCTTCACGTTTCGAGACCCCCTAAGTAACAAAAACGATTTTTACGAAGGTGACTGTTTGTCTGTAAAAGTAGGTTGCAGGCACGATAACTTTCAAAAAAATGGTCAGATAAAATTAAGCTTTAACGCACTTTTTTAAGGCTTAACAGGAAAGGATAAGTTCGTTAGCCAGCTATTTTTGATGAAAATTCAAAAAGATAAAGCATTTTTAACATCTTTGAGAACATTTTTTTCAAGATTCAAAAATTTTATGTGCGGCTCTTTGCAAGCCAATTTAATTCAATTTTCTTAAAAAATCAAATTTTCGAATTTTGATTGCACAAAAAAAAATAAAGTATCAAAAATTTTATTTTGCAGTTAAACTTTGAAAGACACGAAAAAAGATTATTTAAAAAAAATTGTGTACCCAAAAAAGATTTACAAATTCGTTATTAATCACTTTTTGATAGGACGCGTAGTTTTTATTTAAGTCGTGAAAAATGACATTATAAATAAACAAATTAAATTTTTGAAAGAAACAAAACGTACAATAAAATGTTTATTAACAAAATTGTTTTTAAAATAATGTACTCACGCAGCGAACATATATTTTTTATTTTCACTGAAACATGCAGAGAATGGAAGTTGAGAATCGGCTGTCCAAAACTCTGAATGCATATTGACATTTTTCAAAAAAGAGCTTTCTCACAAATTTCCTAAATTTTTTTAAAACTAAAATCAATTAGTTATGACGAGTAATTGAACTATTTAAATCTAAGGAAGCAATTTTTAAACACCCTTTAGTTGCAAATTAATTTCTTTGTAGAAAATTCATATTTGCGGTTTAAAAATTAAATCGTTTTGGAAAAGTTCACCTTTTTGGTTAAAAGATTCAACGATTTATTTGAACGTTTTTTTTTTTATAC
Source organism: Amphibolips quercusostensackenii (assembly GCA_032357855.1). Lineage (NCBI taxonomy): Eukaryota > Metazoa > Arthropoda > Insecta > Hymenoptera > Cynipidae > Amphibolips > Amphibolips quercusostensackenii. Next base: position 1,398,668 of record JAUELO010000094.1, on the reverse strand, counting down.
TGAAAATATTTTCTTTGTTAAAAATCCAACTCTTTTGTTGAAAATTTAGCTATTTGGCTAAAAGTTGACTTTTCTGGTTAAAATTCATATTTGTGAGTTAAAAATTCAAATGTTTTGTTTGAAATTTGCATTTTTAGCTTCATCATTCGACAATATGGTTAGAAAGTCATTCTATTTGCTTAAAAATTAATCTGTTTTGGTTGCGCATTGAACTATTTTAATTAAAATTCGTCTTTCTTTCAATTAAATTATTTTTCATTAAAAATTAAAATCTTTTTGTGTTAAAATATCAATGCTACATTTTTTGGTGAGATTTTGTCTTTTTTAGTTAAAAATTCGTATTTCTGGTATTATAAATTATCTCTTTTGGTAAAAATTACATCTTTTCTTATTCAAAATGCAACTGTTTGAAATTTTTTTTTCCTCTTGACCAGTGGTGTCGTCGAGGCCCGGCGGGACCTGGCGCCGTTAGGGTACTATATTTAAAGGCCTGGCGGCATCAAGCTACTTTCTTGTCACACGAAAAATTTTGGCAGTTATGGGACATTTATAAACTACGTTATCAATTTTTTGTTTTTCAGACCTCCCTCTTCTCCCGAAAGTAACAAGCCGTTGCTAAAGACAGATTTTAACGTTTATGAATTCTTTAAAATAAAATGTATGTGAATAACATATTACATTTAATACAGAATACTTTCAATTCCGAAGCCTTTCAACCAAAATATATAGCATTTTCCAAAAAATGTTTTAATTTTCAACAAAAAAGATTTTCTGCCCAAAAAAACACAAAAAAACGATTTTTTCAAAAAAATTAACTTTCAACCAAACAGTTGCCCTAACAACTAAACAGATAAATTTTATGGAAAGACATACGAGTTTTACAAAAAATAGTTGAAAATTCAGTCAAACAGTAAAATTTCTAAGCCAAAAAGACCAATTTTCTTGTTGACATTTAAATTTCTAAGAAAAAGGTTACTTTTGAAACAAGAGTAATGAGTTTTCAACCAAGAAGGATGGCTTTTCTACTATAAGAGATGAATTTTTAACAACATAGTTGAATTTTTGACTAAAAATAATGACTTAACCAAAATAGTTCAATTTTTCAGAAATAATTATATTTTTAAGAAAATATTTAAATTTTTAACGAAGCAGTTGAATTTTCAGCATACAAAGGTATAATTTTAATCAAATGGGAAATTTTTTAAACAAACAGGGCAAGAAATATGAAAATATGAATATAAAATACTGGACTTTTTAATAGGAAAAGAAGAACTTTTAACAAAAAAGTTCATTTTCAATCAAGATAGATGAATTTTTAATAAGACAAATAAATCATGAACCAAAACGTTAATGTTTCAAAAAGTAAGAATAATTTTCTTACTAAAAATATGATTGTTTACAAAATATATGAATTTTTTACCAAAAAGTTGAATTTTCAACAAAGAACATTAGTCTTTTACCCATAAAGTCGACTTTTTGACCAAATACACGAATTTCCTATCAAATAGTTAAATTTTTAACTTAAACAATGTACAGGATGAAGTTTTTACCAAAAATTATATATTAAATCTTCAGATAAAAATTAAAAAAAAAATAACTTTTACCAAAAAAAGGAAATTTTAACCAAAATTGTTAAATTTTTAATCAAGAAAATTAATAAGAAATAACCTTAGGCGACCGATGTTATATAT
>JAUELO010000094.1:1354287-1373520 GCA_032357855.1 Amphibolips quercusostensackenii | reverse complement strand
ATAATGGATTTTTTAGTTTATCTCAGCCAATACGAAAAATTCTGCAAAATTTATAGACAAAAGTAGTAGATCTCATTAAGATATAAATTTTGTTTTGCGCATTTTTTTCCACATGTGATAGTTTCCCAGACAATTAGTGATACATCTAGCGATAAACTATTTCGGTACTGTGCATTACCGTGGCGACAGGCATCAAGTGGCGACAAGAGTAATTAGGAACCTCTGTGACTAACTACAGAAATAATGCTGGTCGAATGCCTACCATTTTCCCTTACTTATTTCCAGCTTCTTGTGTGGAGCAGAAAGGCACCCCTGTGACTGGCTACAGAAATAATGTTGGTCAAACTCCCTACCCCTTTCCCAGGTCCCGTGGGGGTCCAGAAGGAACCTCTGTGACCGGTCACAGAAATAATGTTTGGTCAAATCCCTACTACTTTTCCAGGTCATGTGGGGGGCGGGAAGGCACCCCTGTGACTGGTCACAGAAATAATGTTGTTCAAAACCCTACCCCTTTTTCAGGTCCCGTGGAGGCGGGAAGGCACCCCTCTGACTAGTCACAAAAATAATGTTGTTCAAACTCCTACCTTTTTTTCCAGGTCCAGTGGAGGGCGAAAAGGCACCTCTGTGACTGGTCACAGAAATAATTTTGGTCAAAACCCTGATTTTTATGGGTTTTTTTCAATGAAAATCGATTATCACTAATTTTCGCGAAAATTATCACTCGCACAAAAAAATTTATTTCACGAAAAATATGTATTTTGATGAGATCTATAACTTTTTTAAAAAGATTTTGCAAAATTTTGCATAATAGCTTAGATAAACGCAAAAACCAGAATTTTTATGGGTTTTTCATGGTTTTACCATGAAAATCGCGTTTTCGCCAATTTTAACCATCATATTCGTAATCAGAGCGTCAAAATACATAAGTATACGCAGTTTAAAGAAAATTTTTTCTAATATGTAAAGAGTTTTTCTTATGTAAACAGAATACACAATTTTTGGTTTTAAACTTCATAAATGGGTACAGGTGAATCATAAAAGATTCAAAAATAGCTCAATAAATGCGTACCAAAGATGCAAACAGACTAGATATCTTATTCTTTTATTTTGAATCTCAAAAAAGTTTTTCTCATATAAACGGAATAAAAATTTTTTTTTAACTTCAATAATCGGTACTGGTGATTCATAGAAAGTTTAACAATAGGTCAATCCATGTGCCTCGAAGCCGCGAACAAATACACGAGCTATCGTATTGCTGTATTTTGAATATCAAAAAAGTCTTTTTTATGTGAATACACTCAAACCCTCACACGGATATTTTTTTAAAATTGTATTTTGAAACTCCTGTCGTTAAATTATATCGAAGTATGTAATAAATGTAGATTTAAAAATTTTGGTCATTACAAATTTCTATGAGGAACCAAAATATAAAACCTCTTTGAAATTTCTTTGAGTTATTAAACATACCTTGAATCTGATGAAATTCCTCAAAAATCCTTAAAAATGTTTAAAAATATTAAAAAGTTCCTGAAACCTCTTAAAATTGTTTAAAAATATTCTAAAATCTTACAAATCCTATATAAAATCATTCCAAATTTTCTGTACTTCAAGGAAATTTTTGACAACCGCATGAAATTTCTGAAACTTTCTGAAATTTCCTGATTTAATGTCAAACGTTTTAAAATTTATGAACTCCTACAAACCTTCTTAATTTTTTTAGAATTCTCTAAAGCTTACCGAAGTTTTATGAAATCTTTAGAAATCTTTTATACATTATATACATCTAACAGTCCCTTGGAATGATGAGAAATACCCTAAAACATTTGAAATCTTCTACAATTTTTTAATATCCTTATAAGATTTTAGAAATTCTTTACTATCCAATTACATTGTTTTAAAAGTCTTAAATTCCCTTGAAGTCTTCAAAATAAATTAAATCACAGTCCGCTTCTGTTAATATTATGTACAAACTAAGGACGCAAAAAAATCAATAAAATAAGAACTTTATTTAGGTAATTAATTTTTTAATTTATTATACTATAAAAAGCTATAATAATTAAATTTTATTTTTTATTTTTTAGGTCTCTAGAAGCAAATTCAATGGTCATTTCAACTTACAAAATATCGTAAACGGTTTATATCAAATGATTGTCAGTAAGTACAAAGAATTATAATTATTAAATAGCAGAGTACTTTTCAATGTCAAAAATTATCATTTTCACACTTATTATAGTTAATGTAAGAAAAAACAACAATTTTTGCTGTTGATTTTAGATACTTTTTTCCATTATATACAAAATCGAATTATGTCAGGTTTTTAATATTCACTCATATTTAAATTCTAGATAGTTTTCTGGATTTAAATAATAATAATAATGATAATAATTTAGTGCTGGAGTTCCATTATTCTTGATAAAGCTGAATTCAACATTTTGTCTCTAAAATTTTTAACGAGAGTTAATCCTCGAATTTACTTTTTCATGGTCCCCGTACAAACAATTTATTTTGGTATTAAAATAATCCCCGATCAGAATCAGAATGATTTTGTATTTCGATATATCATTCTACAGCGAAAATAAAGGCATAAATATTTCACAGTTTGACCATAAAAAATGTGTTAAGTTTGTTGCAATATACAATAACGTCTGTTTTACTTTGATTCTTGAAAGTGGACTTTCTCAGAAACCCCAATAAAAAATTTTTATTTACTTTTTTTTATGATTTAGGCGGAATACATAAATAATAATTATATGAATCATTATATATACACTAAAATTTTTATCTAAAAAAATTGAAATAAACGCAAGCAGATAAATTATGATAATTAATAAAAATTGATCTTAACATTAGAATCAACATACATATGTATAATATTTTTAAACAAGATATAAACATTTAAACTATTGCACTTTTCTTTTAAATAACTGATTTCTTGAGAAAAACTCTATTATACCAAATTATTGGTTAAGTATTGTAAATAATCTTTGTAATATAATTTTTTTCACTACTAATAGTAATTTGAGATTAAAAACACTAACATAGCATAAAAAATTGGTTTAAGATTGTAAATTTTCTTCCGAAACTAATATATTATGTTTTAAATTACCGATTTCCATAACATTTCATTGGAAAGCAGTAACATGAAACATGTATTATGTTTTCAATAATTTATTAGATAATTTTTAAGTTTTAATTTAGGCTGTGTCTAGTCGTCCCGAAAAATTGGGGGACTGGGAAAAGGGAATGGGCTAGTCGCCCCGAATTTTCGGGACGACTAGCCATACTTATAAAAAATATTGGACTGCTCATCCCGAATTTCGTGACGACGAAACACTTTGTATAATTTAACAGCGCAGGAGAGTTGGTATGTGCATGAATGTTACCTAATTCGCATGAGGTAGGAATGATTTGTAGATGTAGTGTTCAAATTTGTAAATTTAGGATATGAAACAACTTCATGTGATGAAAAGCCAATCAGGTTTTCAATATACCTCGAAACAGGCGAACGTTAGTAGATTTTGCATCTGCTTTGGAGATCCTTGCAAAATCAGAAAATTTTGCGAATTTTTTTGGTTTTTCTCACATTTAATCATATTTATTTCCCAATTATAAATTTTAACACTTTTAACTCTTGGCTGTGTTGTTTAAAAAGTCAATCGGAACTGTAGAAGTATATTTTGAAATAGCTCATTGTATTTGTTTTTTTTAGTCTTTCTTGTGTAACTGTGTATTACATTATGATTTATTATTACCATTATAAATTTAATATATTGTATGCTCATTTAAAGATAGAATGCCTTATAAGTTCTTGAGAAAAAAAATAAAAAAGGTTAAAAGTATATCCTGTGGATTTTATTTACTTTTTTGCGTACTGATCAACCAAAGTTAAAGAATAGCAGCAATTTACAAAAAGAAATGCAGATGTTAAATTTCATCAAAAGACAATACAAAGGAAAAAGTACTTAAACTTTATAAGCAATTTATTGTAAAATATAGAGAGAAGTTTAGAAGGCTTTGTCTTAAAACTTTGTTATGATCGTTCGGATATTAATTTGGAGTTTCCTAGCAGCAACACTTACTACCTCAGGCGGAAGAATGAAACATAATCGTAAATATTATGTATCAAGTTTTATTTATTTTACACTTTTTTTTAACATATAAAAAATACAACATTTTTTACTATGTATAAACTACATATAATTTTTCTGCCCGGGGTGTTATACAGCTTGACGGAAAAAGATACTAATTACAGAAAATATAAATCAGAATATTTGCCGGATGAAGTTATAGACAATGCTTGCTTTCAATGAAAGGAATGTATAAAGGAGTAAGAATGAAAGCTGAAGTAGTTTGAAAAGTTTTTATTTAATTAACTTAAGCGAATTCCTCGCTTTTTCACTAAATAAATAAAATTGCATTATAAATGAACATATTAAAAGAAATCGTGAAAAAGATTGTTCTCTTTATTCCTTTTTAATAATAAATAGGCTTAGAGATATACAGAGACGGGACGCGCAGACGGGTTTTCTTGTCAAGAGAAAATGAACTTACGGCATTTAAATTCAATCTCACAATTCATTTTCATTCTGTACATAAAAAAGTTAATCTGCCGTTAAAATAGGGATTCAATGTGCGCACATGAATTGAAAATAGCTTATTGAAGCGTAATTTGAAACTACGATGTTCGAAAATTTTCTGTCAAGGGATATTAATACGCTAATAGACTCAAAATTAAATTTGATTAAAATAGAAATTTAAATTATACTTTTGAAAATAATTCAACATTAGGGAGCAATTGGGGTGTATGTGCATGCATTTTCAGAATTTACTTGTTCCTCGTATTTAGTTTTTGTGTATACTAAATAGGACGTTTCCGGCTCTGGTATCTCAACAAATTTCTATTTTTTTTTTTATTTTTCCTCTATTCCTTATTGAGTAGAAGCAAAATTCTATTAAGAACACTAACCAAACAATAAAATACGCAGTTCATTTCTAAACACTAGGAAAATTTGCTTTTCGCTATTTTGATCTGGGGACAAATTTTGTTACTCAAATAGATGCAACGAAAACTGTTAACTATCCTTAATCATTATTATTTGATAAGAACAAAATTTCACTTAAAACTGTTCCATAAAAATCTAATATATCATGAAATATATGCATTGAAATATTTCGAAATGTCTTTAGAAATATAAGGAGAGACTGTATGGCATAATATTTCAAATACAATTAAAGGCTTTAGAGGCTTTAGTAGATTTCATAAATTTAGTACAGTGTTAGCACAGCACGATATTCATTTGATATGTTTTTTTAAATTGTGTATGCATTAGAATAGTCCTTATTTACATGTTGAATTTTTTAAAATTCTTTTGCTACCACTATCGATTATGGTATGAATACCAGAAGTTGAAATGTCCTTCAAATTTTAGCTAAATTGGTAAATATTCATACACCGCCCTAAGAATTGGGACTTCAATTAAGGGAACTTTTTTAGTTCTTATTAGAATCAATTGTTCACATAAAAGATGACCTCCATGTAAACCTTAAAATAGCCTGATTATAAAAAACTTGAAATTTCTAAAATATCAAAAATGGCAGACCCAACATTTTAGATCAAAAATTGCGTTTGCTATATGGTTGTTAACCAAAAATGAATATAAATTGTAAAGAATCTTACAAATTACTGTTAAATAAATAAAGGACAAAAAAAAGGAACTTTAATTCGAAATGATGGTCCATTCGAAATTCCCAAAAAGAGCTCATTGAAACAGCTTTCGATAAAGTATTATAAAACTTTTCTAGAAAGAGAAAATTTTGACTTTCTTTTTATTTTAACTTTTAAATATAATATTAAATATAATATATAATAAAAAAATGATATAATAATAAATAAATAATATATATAAATATAATATATAATATAAATATTTAAAACTTTTAAATTTTACCTTTTTAAAATTTTATTAACTTTAGAAATCATTTTATGATTTAAAAATTAAATATTCTTGAAAAAACCTAAGATCGCGGCAAATCGAATTTTTAAGATTGCTTCATTTTTTATTTTTTTTTGTTTGAATTGTTGAATTTGGAACAAAATTAAAAAAATCAAGTTAAACAATAAAGTTAAGAAATGAATTACGCGAAAGTGATATTGAAAAGAAAGTAATTATAAAGGGCTTTTGCCTCTATCTCTTTTAGTGTAATATTAAAAGATAAGAGTAATTAGCTAGCAAGGAAATTGAGAAACTTAATGTCTTGAAAATTTTGAATAAATTTGTTTAAAAATTACGAAACTCATTAATATTTTCCAAGTTGTCTGGCCACCATTTTGTACTTTTTTGAAAATTTTAAAAGTTAAACTTCTTTTCCAGCGAAGTTTAAGAATATTTGATTGGAAACTGCAGCAACGAGGTATTCTTGGAATTTTTGTAGACCGCGATCTTCAAATTTGTCATAATGTTAAGCATGTAGGTTATTCAAAATTCATCTTTTTTGATTAAAAATATATGTATTTTTTTGATGCTTCAACTATTTTCTTGAAAATTCTTTTTTTTTCGTTCAATTCGACTAGTTAAAAATTTGTCTCTTTGTACAGAATTCATCTTTCATGGTAGAAAAGTCACCTTTTTTGGTCTAAAATGAACTTTTTTGTTAAATGTTTCACTTTTGCGGTTTAAGGTTTAACTGTATTAAAAAAAATGATCTCTTGCTTTGAAATCCAACTGCTTTTAGTTAAATTTTAATTTTTTTTTTTAAATTCTACCCTTTGGCTCTATCATTCGCATTTTTGTACGTTGAAAATTAAGGTATTTTAATAATGTTATCTTCCTTGGTAGATGGTTCATCTATTTTGGCTAAAAATTACCTTTTTTGTTGAAAATTCAACTGCCTTTAGAAAAAATTCATATTTTTGACTCGAAAATGATGCAGCATATTTCGATATTCTAATATGGTACTTATACATTGTGTTCTTTGAAAATATTTTATTCCTTATTACTTTCTTATTTTGATAAAAAATATATCAATGAATAAACTATTAAACCCCTTTTCCCTGTTTTTGAGAGAGTTTTTGGCTGAACAATTTTGAGGTAAGGGGAGTGGCAATAAATATACCAGAATTGTTAACGTAGTTTATAGATGGTCCATATATAACATAAAATACACAAATTTTATATTGATAATAATTTTATGCTTAAATTTGAAAATTGCATGAGAAAAAAAATTATAATTCGCGTGCGTGTTCGTATTTAGTGTCATCAGCATAGTGAAATATTTTAATAATTAAAAAAGGACGCTTATAATTTCCCTGATAACAGATAATTACGCGATTCTGGATAATGACAATAAGTCCAATAAAGGTAAAAGCAATCTTGCTCAGTTTATGAAAGAATTTTGATGAAATAGTGAACCCTTAAGGCACTGAAATTCATGAAGCAGTTTAGAGAACATAATAATATATAGCAGGAAGGTATTTCCTTGACTTGTGTATACCAAAATACTGCATAAGCAGTACGGAAATACTTATTTAAACTGCTCTACGTTTGCAGTATATGGGTGGTGGTACGCTAGAATCTGCATGAAACTCGTCAGTGGGCTGATGGAGTTCAAGGAAGTGATCTCTCTTCTATGACTATATTTATACCACTAGAGATGAAATAGGGGCAAAATAAAGTTTTGCTGACGTGAAATAGGGGTGAAATACAAACTGTCACTGAGAGAAGAAACTATAATCGAAAAGCTTTCGTCATTTGGTATGCGTGTAAATTTTTGAATGATATACTATAGTGCATATGAAATATTTTCTTTGTCACACAGAAAAAACAAAATGTAATCTTTACAGCAATTTTAGAGCTATCTTCACCTGCAACCAAAATTAACTTTACGTAGTAATATTTACCTACCACATTGGAAATGGTTACTAAATCGACTCTATTGAATTTTGTTTTGTTTCGATGCGAAAAATTCAACTATCTACTAAAAAATTACATAAAACAAAAATTTACTTCTTCTTTTCTGTACAAATATGTTATTAGTTTTTCTAGTTCTGACGTTTTATAGATTCAAGGATTAACGAGGAAATGACATTAAATGGTCATCAGGAAGTAAAAAATATCAGCGTTTATTTTAAACTGCTATATTAGAATAAACACATGGTGACGTTTTAGTCAAACATAAATACTTTTCATACATGTTGTAAAAAATATTAAATAATAATATTAGAAGAACATATATGTTTGCATAAATTATATACTTTCAATGCATCTTTTGCTTTTTAATCGACGCATTTAGTGCACATTTTGATGTCTTAATATCTGTACCCACAGATACAAGCAGACGTGCGCTGTCGCATGTACCGAACGGGAATGACACCAGAAAAATGATAAAATTTAATTTTATCTAATATATATTAAAAAATAGACATTATTTTTATTAAAATTTCCCTAATTTTAAAAGAAAATACTGCTGAGCTGGTAACAAAATTGCGTTTATAATTTTTTGGTTATTTGGAAACTCGTTTTTAAAATATGCATGGTTATTACATTTCTGTTGTCAAAGGGCACTCTTTAGTTTTAGTATCGATTTTACAAATTTTTAAAATATATTTAATTTAAAGACTACAAAAATATGCCTAATATTTCTGTGTTTTTATTCAACTATAACTACAATATTTTACTAGATAAAAAGACGTATGGTAATGACACTTAAAATAACAAAAATTGAGGGTCACAGTTTAAAGTTTTCACCATATTATTTATTTGGCCTAAAAAAAATTATTAAAAACAAAGAAGAAAATCAGTATACGGAGTATACCATTGTATAAAGTGAGGTTGGCTCGTTGCACAGAAATGACGTTTGGGATGTTTTTATATCAAATTAAAATAAATAGGAACAGAAATAAAAATGGAACTGACAATTGTATAGAGAATGACAAAAAGTATTCAATTAATGAGAAAAAACTCAGTAAGAGTTTCTTATTTGACAATATATTACTGAAACTTTTAGTTTGTCTTTAATTTGAAAATGACCGATATTTTAAAAACACTGACAGTATGAACACTGATAAAATTGGTTAGTTAGGCTGAATATTTAGTTAGTATGATATGGTACTGCTATTTAATTAGCTGGCACAACAATTCTTTTTGCTATTGCTTCTTATCAATTTTCGAAAAATGGTAAAACTTTAAAAATTAAGTGCTTATTTTTTCAGGAGAAACATCCTCAATAGCTCTTTTGTTTTAATCTTTATAAGCAAATTTTTATATTGCTGCAATCGTATATACAATTTTTTTTCACATAAATATATTATTAGTATATCATTCACGTATTTTTTAAATTGGAAGAAGTGAAGTTGTCGAAAGTGATCTCCCCGAAAAAATTTACCATCCTTTAATGAACTTCAACTATTTGAAAAAATTAGTAAGAAGCAATAGTACGAATTGTTAAAATAATATTATTGCTAGCGAGTTTTAAACGTAAGTTTTGCACACACACACACACACACACACACACACACACACACACACACACACACACACACACACACACACACCCACGCACGCACTCACACACACACACACACACACACACACACACACACACATAAATAATCTACAAAAGTAACCAAGAAAAAGATTCATTTTGAAATGGTAATGGTAACGATAACGATAACTAGTTTCTTTTTACATATAACTACTTCATCTCTGGTACTTTTATAGTTCCAGAGAAAAATGACCTATTTACAACCGTAGCTACTTACATGAAAGCAATTGCAGAGTCTGCGAAACTTGTTGCAATTATCGAAATAAACTACGTACTCACTATCCAATCTCCTTCTGACAGGAAAGTTTATCGTAAACTATAAGCACACTCTATAGAGGCTTGCAGCAATCATGAAGATTCCAAATAGATCGATAGGGTATATAAAGGACGTAAAATGAGCCAGGAGCCATCCAAGATGGTCACGGAAGATTAACCTAGAATGGAGAAGACAGTTGCACCAGTTCATTATTTTATGATTTAAAAAGTATTTCCCTATTTCAAATTAATCCCTTGATCACTAAAAAATAATATGACGTTAATAGGGATGTATTTTAAAATAAAAATTTTTTATACACGGAAGAATGCTGTTACTTCCGGTTATATATAAAAATAAAGAATGCGTAGATTTAGTTTATTGTGAGTTCAATTTAAGTTATCAAAACTAGATGTTCAAAAAAGAACAGCTAAAGATTTTTAATTTTGATGCTGATTTTCACATACTATATTTTAGTCATTTTTTAATTTTCAATCTCTAAATAAATGCAACAGAAATTATGAAACTTTGTTAAAACCTATCTCCATTAGAGTAATTTATTATCCTCAGGAATGTTTTAAACAATATAAATAGTTTAAGTGACTGTAACTTAAATTTTGCGACTTTTTTGTTATGAACCACACAATGTGCAAATAAAGCAATATATAGTATACACTATACATAGTATACACTTCTCCGACGTGTTACACTCGTATTTTCTTCAGACTTTTTTACGCTTGGTGAACCAAATTGCTCTTATGTTTCCTTTCTCTGTCACGTTATTTAATTTTGTAAATTTTCCTAAAGTCCTTTTGACTTTGATGTTCATATTTTCATCACAAATTTATTTTTTCATACTACATTTTACATAACGACATTCGTTAAAGGTGGAGCTGACTTCATCTCAAAGACTTTGCAAAGAGAAACTTTATTACAGAACTTTTGTATGTGATTAACTGATTCAGTCTGAGCACAACAAATTCTTGAATAATTGGTAATCCGAGCGTATGAGCTATTCTGATAATCTAATGTAAATTCTAATTTCCTGTATAAATATTTCAGGATATTCATATTCCCTTGAAACGCATCTTTGAATTTAAATAAATAATGTGAAAATTATATAATTTGGTCGAACTATTAGTTTATTTGTTACATTTTAGTGCACAAATTGTGTTGTGTTTTTGAGTTAGAAGGGTACGGGTTATTATTTACTGTTTCTGGGAATTGTTGACCATTTATATAAAATTCCATAAAAAATTTACAGAGGTTAATATTGACCGTTAGCAGCAGTTGTTATTGACTAATTCCGGGTTTAATATTTATCTCTAATAATGGCTGTTATTGATCTTTGCAAGGCACTACTGGCTGTTACTTATATTGGCTGGCATTGTTATAAACATTGATGGGATGTATGCTCACAAGTTGTTAATGTATTTTATTGGCCCCTGCTAGGGCAATCGGCAACAGTTTTAGAATGTTGTTATTCACTCTTGCTAAAGATTTTTATTGCTCGTTGGTTACTAACTAATACTAGGGGTTGTCTTTAAACGATGGTAAATAATCGTATCTCAAAGTGATTATTAACCGTTGCTCAAGCTGCAAATTATTATTACTGACCTCTGTTTAAAATTTATACTGAACATTAGTAGAGGGTTTTGTTGTATGCTGGCAAGGTTTTCTATTGGCTGTTGCTATAATTGCTTAGCGCTGTTGCGAGTGACTGTTATTAAACGGATTTCCTTACTGAAAATTTCAAGATGTTCTTGTACGTTGCTTAGATTTTTTATTAACCATTTTTGAGAATTTCTTCATTTTGTATCTTTCTGGTTGTTATCGACCGTTCTCAGAACGTTTTATTGATCGATGTTGGGGTGTGTTTCTGGCTATCGTAACAGTTATTTAAGACTGTTGCTAGTCGTTGATATTGAATGCGGTGGTTATTGAACATTGCTAAAAGATTGTCTACAATGCTAAGATTTGTTACCAACCATTTTTGGGTCTTTTTTATTGTCTAGTTTTATTGGTTGTTTTTCACAATTATTCGGATGCTTGTTTTAGTTCCTTTATGTTAAACTCTCTAATCTAAGCTTAGCAGTCTAAACTCTCCAATCCTGTTTTGTGTTAGCGCCTAACCCTGCTACGCGTACGTGGCGCTACAACCCATCACAAAAAAGGAGATTAGAGAGTTCAGACTTAAAACCCCAGATAGGAGAGTATAGTACGGAGGTACCGATTTATTGTTGATGGGGCCTGTCATTTACCGTTGATAGGTTTTGTCATTCACCGTCGATAGCGTTATTGTCAACTGTTTTTCGAGAATTTTATTCGAGCTTTCTATGTGGTTTTGATTGCTCTTTGGTTATTAGCTGTTGCTAGGAGTTATTTTTATACGATACGATTAATTATAATTATCCGTTACTGAGGCTGTTAATGCTCGTATCTAAGGGTTAATATTGCACGTTTCTCCGGTTGTAAACGAATATCAGTGACCACTATTTAAGGTTGTTACTAAACATTGTTAAAAGGTGCTCTTGTACTTTGCTCACTGTCTTTATTGTCCGTTAATATAGTTTTTTAAGACTGTTGTGAGTGGTTTTTATTGCAGATTGCAAAGAAATGTTGTTAGATAATACTGAGATTGGTTATTACCTATTTTTATGGTGATCTTTAATGATTATTTTTACGGTTGTTATCGACGCTTCTTCTAAGTTTTAATTGATTGTTGGTGAGGTTTGTTATTAGCCCTTTCTACAGTTCCTGAAAATTATTGCTAGTAGTTGTGATTAAAAATTGTTAGGAGATGTTGTACTTTGCCCAGATTTGTTATGAACTATTTTTAAGGGTCCTTTTATGGGACAGTATAACACGCTCTTATCAAACATTCTTAGGATGTTTTATTTATCGTTAGTGGGGTTTGTCACTATCTGTTGCTAGGATTGTTGAAAATTGTTTCCGGAGGTTGTTATTTATCCTGACTAAGGGTCCTTATGGTTTCTTGGTTATTAAACAACTACTACTAACTTTTACTTGTGGTTGTTACTAAATATTGTTAGGTCGTGTTATAGTGCGGTTCTAAAGTATTTTAATAATCGCTGCTATAGTTGTTCAGGACTGTTTTGAATGGTTTCTATTGAATGGGTTTTTTACTGAACGTTATAAGGAAATTTTGTTGCGCTTTGCTAAGATTTATTATCAACCATTTTTAAGGGTTCTTTCATTTATCATTTTTCCTGCTATTATCAACCGATGCTAGTGGTTTTCATGCAACAAGATTGGTACTGAACTTTTCTAGAAAAGGTTTTAAGTTGCTGAGATTTTCTATTAAACATTTTTAAAGGTTTTGCACTTGGCCAGTTTTATGGCCTGTTGTTGACCGTTCTTAGGAGGTTTTATTTATCGTTGGTGGAGTTTGTTATAAGTCGTTGTTAGGGTTCCACGCGACAGTTTAGATTGTGAATGTCGTTAGATTAGGTTGTCAAAGACTGTATCGTTAAAAGTCTTTATAGCACAGCAATATGGTATATAATAATAAGTTTGTTATTGACGATAGCTAATGGTTGTTACTGTTCATTAATTAACATTGTTCTTTACTAAGGATGAGGGTTATTATACTGACTGTTGCTAAAAGTTTTTAGTAACCGCTGAAGGGTTTTGCCAATAATTTTCACAAGGAAATTTCTTTAACCATTTATAAGAGTACTTATTCGCCATTGATCGGGGTTTTCACTAAACATTGCTAGAGGTTATTTTATCCATTGCAAAGTGTTGTCGATAAACTTTTCTTAGGAAATATTTGCTCATATTATCTAAAAACATAAAAAGTTTAAAAAGTAACGAAATTGCTTGACAGTAGCAAAAAGCACTCAATCATATTAGCAGCTTATAATCCAGAACAGTTGAAGGTTTTAAGCTAGTCGTTACATTATCATGGTTTTACTTTAAAGGAGTCCATAACGATTAGAGAGATAACAAATAAACGCTAATAAGAAGTTGCAATAAGACTTTGGTTTGAGATAATCATCCCATTTTACCTGATATGACTTGGACTGTCTTATTATAATAGTTCTGTATAAGACTTCTACATTAATGTGGATGCCATTTTCAGCAACTAAGATGAAATGACATGCAAAATTGTAGGCCAATAGTATGTTTCACAAATATAGAAAATTATTTTAAATTTAATAATAATGTAAAAAATTGTGTCTTAATGCTCTATGATAAACAGTTAATTTTTTTTCAAAAACCAAAGTTTTCCTAAGGCAAATCAACAAACATTTTTGTATGAAATGTACGCACTAAAATACTAATAAGAAATTTTGTTGTGTAAAGAAATTCATGTCTGTTTTAATTGTAATATTTATCATATGGCTTTGACCTTTAAGAAACTACAATAGGATCCTAAATATTGTTAATCGTTATCAATAGTTTTTCTTAAGATCGAAAACCTTCTTAGTTTGACATTTTATTCACTATATGAGTATATACACAAGCCACTAACATCCAAGTAACATATAAAAAAATTGCATTATCCTTTGAAAAATAATTATTTATTTTGTATCTTTACTATCATAAAAGATAGTTAATATTTAGAGAGAAAATAATTAGAATAATTCTAGGAGTAATTTCTTAAAATTACAAAATTCACGGTATGGACAACAGACTTTGCAAGGTTTATATATCAATTAAAAAATCAAGAAATTAATTGAATAACTTAATTCTTCTGATTAAATAAAAATCTTTTTACGAAATACATGTAAGAAACGCAATTAAAAGGTTTCGAATACTTGATAGCAGCGATAATAATTATGTTTCATTCTCTTATTATAAACATTTTAACTAACACTTTTTCACTTCATTCATAGGTGCTTTGATTACAGTACAAGGTTCAATTTGCATACAATTACTTTTTTTTATATTGAATCTTTCCACTTGGACCTAGATGTTTATATTATACGCTATCAATCAAGTGATCCGAGAGGAAGTAGAAATTGCATGTAATTTTTCACTGATTCGCAGAGCAGGAAGTGTATCGAGTCGTGTCACAATTTCTTTTATTACTACCAGCTATATAATATTTACTCTTTTTTCCGATATCATGCAGAATTTCAAGGCTCTTGATACTTCATAAATGAAAAAAAAGATGCACAACTTTATTTTGCGGACCAATAGTGCGATAGATGAAAAAAATTTACACATTTGCAACTCAACGAGAGTTGGATTTCGCGTGCAATAGTACTACGGCTGTATCGTTTTTCGATGTAAATCTAGAAACGAGCAAAATTGGATTCACATTGTATGGTGAACAAATAGGTATTCCCAAAGCACGGTGAGAATCAACCTAAAAAAGATATTCCAAGAAGTTTTTTTGCGGAATATTATTTTCACATACACCACCATCGGAAAGTATCGGTACGACTAGCGCGTGTACTATTAAAAAAACAGGCCTACAAACATGAGAATTACGTTTTGCCATTTAGATTTAAAGTTTTTTTCTTACGTACTTTTTACGCTGAATCCAAATCTGTCAGCAGAATTTGTCTAGAACGTCAGAATTTTGATATATTTTTACCTAAAAGTGCAAAATGCACGTTTTCTGTCATCTTCAGATAAAAATAACTTTGAAATGCTAAGACATTCGTTAATTGAGCCAAAAAATTCGAATTCTTCGTGAAAAAATGCACGGAAATGATTTCACATAATTTTTGATATAGTCAGATATTTATAAGTGTAGGCCCTTTTATATCAACAAATTCCATTTTCTGAAATACCTAAGCACCAAACGTTTCATCAAACCAATTTCCTTCAGGACCCTCTATTATACGGTTTTATGGGTAGCTGATACAGAATTTGCATTTAGAATCTAATTTTTTAAATGGCGTATCAAATAGGGCAGACCAAAAATGAAAAATTTGTTATAATTCTACTAACAATCATTTTAAAGCAGTTTTTTGCATTTTAAGGTTATATAATTTCAAAATCCTAACGTGCTAGACAAATTCTGCTGCCGGATTGGGATTCAGCGCGAAAAATTATGTGAGAAACGTCCTATAATCTCAGTGGGAAAATTTTGTAGGCCTGTGAAATCATTGCTGATTTTGAAACGTGATTACTCCTTTAGAGAAAAAGACAAAAACTTCAAAAAAAAAATTAAAAAGCCTCTGAAATTCCGCGTAAAATGATTTTCAATAAAAATATTTTTGAACTTCTGAAGAGAACATACTAGACGAGAAGTTTTTAAAAAATGTAAGAATTTCTAGAATTTTTTACTTTGGATTTAACTTGTGACATGGCTTAGGAAAATTGTAGGGAAAATCTGAGATTCACACCACGTGTTCTGGATTCGAATCTTTATTTTTAAGCTTAACAAGATTGAGAATCTTTACGGTTTCTTGAGATACGACTTAAAATGTCCAAGTTTCGAATATTAGGTTCCAGTCGACGATCATCGCTGTCGGCCGCGTGATCTCCGAGAATTTCTCAAATTTTGTTCCTTAACTTAAGCCCGTGCAGTGACTTAGGAAACATATAGTAAATACTGAAATTGACAGAACGTAATGTTTAAAATTTTTCTTTTATTCATGCTAATAAAAATGATGTAAAATTATAAATGTTAAATCTACAAAGGGTTATATATTCCTGTAGAGTATAAGGTTGTTACAAAATAATATTACATGACTTTTTTTACAGAATTTCCTTCTTGGATTTTTTGCAGATATTTTGAAAATGCATTTGAAAAATTGTGAGAACGCTTTAAAAAAAAACTATTTTGATTTTAATTTCTAAGATACGAGATTTTGAATATAATAGGCTTCTTTTTGTTAAAACCTTGAGTAAACAATTGTTGCGAAATTATGTTGAAAAAGCAGAATCTTACTAGGATTTTATAAGCCCAGGGAATTAAGAATTAACATAGCTTAAAATTTCAATAATTTTAGTAAATTTTTTTGGTTTAGCAATTCAACTTTTCTTGTAGAAATTTTATCTTTTTTGTTTAAATAGCAATTTTAAAGTTAAGAATTCAACGTTTCAGTTATAAATTAATCTGTTTTCATTGAAAATAAAGTTTTTTCTTAGAAATTCATCTTTTTGGGTTCAAAATTCACCTTTTTTGTATAAAGCTCATATTTTTGGCTAAAAATTTAACAATATGGTAGAGAACTTAACAATTTTTGAAAAACTAAACAATTTAATAAAAAATTTAACCATTTGTTTAAAAATTGAACTGTTATGTTAAAAATTAAATTTTTTAGTTAAGAATCCATTATCCCGATTAAAAATGCATTTCTTAGGTTGAAAATAATTTGTTTAAATTTGAAATTTAACTACTTAAATTCAAAAACTAAAAGTGTGCGGAGCTAAAAACGTAACCTATATAGCATTTTAGGTTCAGCACAGTAAAAATCTGCATTGATTGTAATTTTTCACTTACCAGTTTTTTTTTGGGTTTGAATTTTTAGTTTAGGTCAAATTATTCCATGTAGACCAACATAAATGTGAAATTTGTTTTTTTTTTCGCCGTGAAATGAATTTTTTAACAGCCTTTCTTTTAGAAGAAACGTCCCCAATTTTTGCCTGCAAAACAAATTTTCTTACAGAAGTTATTTACAAAGAAAATTTAATGTTACAATATGAACAACATTTTTCTCGTGAACGGCTAAGCGAATTTTGACGATTCTCATGTTAACATTTTTCTTTAGAGAAGTACATTGCAGAAATCTTTCTTCTATATATCGAAAAATAGAATTTGCTTGAAAAATATCAATTGCTTATAAACAAATTTATCTTTTTTGTTCGAAAGTTTTTGTTTAAAACACACATTCCAGAAATATTTCTTCCAAGTAAAAAACCATTGAATTTGTCAAAAAAATATCAATTTTTTAAAACGAAATTGAAATTTTTCGTGTAAAAATTTCCGTTCAAAAATGTAAATTCTAGTAATCTTTTATCTAAATATATAAACATTGAATTTATTGAAAATGTCCCCAACTTTTAGTTGCAAAACAAATTTTTTCGCAAAACTTACTTACAAAGAAAACTAAATGTTACAATATAAACATTTTTCTCGTGAACGGCTCAACGAAATTGATAATTATTATGTTAAAGTTTTTGCTTAAAAAATTGAATTTGTTTGAAAAATATCAATTGTTTATAAACAAATTTAACTTTCTTGCTCAAAAATTTTTGTTTAAAACGTACATTCCAAAAATATTTCTTCCAAATATATAAACCTTGAATTTAGTGAAAAAATATCTATTTTTTATAGTCAAATTCAACTTTTTCCGTTAAAAATTTTCGTTTAGAAGCATAAATTCTAGAAGTCCTTCATCTAAATATGAAAACATTGAATTAATTGAAAAGACGTCAATTGTTTATAAACAAATCGAATTTCATTTAAAATAATAGAAATAATGGAAGCTGCTTCGTATTTATTTCCGCATTTTTCTCCAAAAAATGTAGAATAATGTGCAAAAGAAATTTTCCTGATGAGAGTACAGAAGTAAAATTTGTTTATAAGCAATTAGAAATTTTTCAACAAATTCAGTGTTTTTATATTCAGAAGGAAGATTTCTGAACATGCACGTTTAAAAAAAAATTTAACAAATGAATTGTTAAAATCCATTTAGCCGTTCACAAGAAAAATGTTGATTATATTATGACCTTAAACTCTTATTGGTAATAACTTTTGCAAACAAATTTTGTTTATGACTCACAACTAGAAAAATCTTTTTGATTTTAGGGGCTATTGAAAAAATCATTTCACTGCAAAAAAGCAACTTACAATTTATGATGGTCTACTTGGGACAATTTGTCCTAAACTAAAACTTCAAACTTAAATAAAGAAAAAATCGTTAAAAAAATTTCAATCAATGCAGATTTTCACTATGCTAGATCAATACTACAATGCCACATAGGTCGTTCTTTTGGCTCCGCAAACTTTTTTTCTTATGTGCCTGTGTTTTCATTGAATATTGATCTTTTTTCAGTTAAAAATTCTACGAGTTATTTAAAATTTAATATATTTTCTTAAAAATGTGTCTTTTATTAGTGAAAAATGATTCTTCTTGGTTGAAAATTAATCTTTTTTAATTAAAAATGTAAGCATTTTGTTAAAAATTCATATTTTTTAGTCAAATTAAATTGCTTTTTATTGAAAATGAAAATCTCTTTTAGTAGACAAATCAACTATTCTATTTTTCGTTGAGAATTCATATTTTGGGTGGAAAATTCAACTTCTTGGTGTAAAATAGAATTGCCTTGTTAAAAATTTCTATTTAAGGTCCAAATTAATTAGTTCAATTGCAAATTCAAATATTGAGTTGGTATGCATAGAAAATTCGTCTTTTTGTCTTAAAAATCCAACAATTTGGTAGGAAGTTTAACATTTTTGTAGAAAATTCGTTTCTTAAATAATTTGATTAAAAATTTTTATTAAACTATTC
>JAUELO010000094.1:1290797-1315617 GCA_032357855.1 Amphibolips quercusostensackenii | reverse complement strand
TTGAAAATTCATCTTTCACGGTTAGAAAATAACATTTTTTTGCTTGAATGTTCAACTTATTGGCTGTAAATCCAACTTTTTGGTTAAAAAGAATTTTATTTTCTGTCAAAAATCTTTAATTTTAAGGGAAAAAATTAATCTTTTTTTTTTAATCTTTTATGGGTAGTAATTTAACCATTGTTTTGAAAATCCAATATATTTCAACTTGAAATCTTAGAAATTAAAAGTTTTTTACATGGAATTTAATGTGCAGTATTAACATTAGTTTTATTACAAAGAATTTACGCACATACAAAAATGAGATTTTTATTGATTTTTTTTCTTTAAATAAACAAATCAGTGTTGAGAGGACAACAAAGTTAATTGCACGAATAAAAAAATAAAATGTTTAAAGCTGCTACATCTTAAAATTAGCTTAGATTAAATTCTTCAAAACTGATTTTCTAAATTTTAGAAATAATTAACAATCCTTTAAGTATTAACTAATTTAATATTAGTATTAAGTTGAAATCAATTAACAATCCTTTACAGTAAAGTATTCCACTTTGCCAGTGAGTAAAAAGTCTATGAGCGCTTAATATAGGAAAACTTGGGTCTCTTTATGAAAGTAACGATAAAGAATGTATCGTTAATCTTAGAGAAAATTCTCTAACAGCACTTTTTACTTGCTTTTCGTCCTTGACAACCAGCTAGCAACAGGTTAATTAAATTCTACCGCAAAATTAATTGTGTAGCTAATTTTGTTCATGCCATAAAATTAGTAAAAGTTTTAACTTATAGGCGATGAGGAAGGTTACTTCATAAATCTTCATAAACATTTTTAGAGTTTTAATTTTAGCGTGAAAAATGAGTTTTTATAGAGTTATAACAAGTGAAAAGAGTGAAATTTTCATCTGTGAAACTAATAGTTAACAATGAAATGCTAATTTCATTGTTAAATGCGTTTATATTAAGTAAATCATGCTAAAATATCAAAAGCACAAGAAATTCTATTCAGAGAGTAGTTGAAAATATTTTTAAAAACATTTAAAAAATTGCGGTATATGATTATTTAATATTAGAAACATTAAAAAATATATACTTTTTCCATATCAAAATTACTAGTTGATAGTATCAAGAGCCTTACTTTTCTGATCTGAAATATTATTTGAAAATGTTTCTCAAATAGAAATCGTAATCAAGATTTTTTTCAAGTAATCCGCTCGTTGATTCTTTAAAGAAGTACTTAAATTGCTTTAGTATATTCCTCATTATTTACGGTGTAAAATTCACCTATATAAATCTTACCAAGAAATTACCTTTCTCTGAGCAAACCGCGCTAATTAAAATCGAAATGAATACATTCCTGTGAGATAAAAATACGCAACACTATATTTTCTGCTATGTAAATCAAAAGGAAGGATTCAAAGAAATGAAATATTTCTTAAGGCTGTGTACTTCAAATGAAAACAAGCGAACAAATTCTTCCACTAATTTATTATTAATTTTTTTCGGTAACTTTTACACAAAAATTTAATCACTTGTTTCGTAGTTAATGAACTGCTTAGAATCGCATCCACTTTTTATTGCATTTAGTTTGTTATTTAATAAAAAAGAGTCAAAATAAATTTAAATAATTAAAAGCCCTATGAGTATAAATTTAAATATCAGAACCAGTGATGAGAAGTAACTAGTTAAAAAAAAATGTTTTTTGTAACTAGTTACTTTTTGATTAACGACAGCGGTAAAAAAGTGACTTTTGTAAATAAGTAACAAAATGGCAACTAGTTACAAAAACCGACTAATGTTTTCTTAAATTCAAACAAATTCGATTAAACTCATAGGAATTATGGGTGAAATTGAACGAATTCAATATTGATTAAAAAAATTAACCTATAGATGGGATAAAACGCAGGTGAATTCAAAGGAATTTAAGAAAAATTAGAAAAATTAGATGAAAAACGTGAATTTTTAAGGTAAATATTTAGAAAATTCAGGTTAATTATATAATTAATTTTGAAATTTAGAAGCTTTTACTGATATCCGTAAAATTAAAATGAATTTAGAAGAACTTTAGTGAATTAAAAAGAATTTATCAAGAATTTAACAAATCAAGAAACCTAAACATTTTTTTTAAAGAATTCAGAATAAATAATTAGGCAATCAGAGTTAATTTTAAATAAACTTAAATAAATAAGAAAAATTAATATGAAATATTACACTCATTTTAGTAAAATTAGAGAGAATGTAAAACAATTTAAGAGAATTCAAAACAATTAAGACATATAGTATCATATGACATATAGTTTAGGATTTTGGACTTTGTTGCTGCAAACATCTTGTTTGATATTCAATTCTATTAAGAATTATTAGTGATATTTGAAATAACTCCTGAATTATGTGTCATTCACCCCTTTAATATTATCAGTGAATAAGAAATATATTTATTAATATAACATTTCTGTAAGTAATAGATTAAAATATTTGGTTTGGACTAATAATAATATTATAAATGATCTTTTGTCAACAGTGGCACTTTTTTATGTTAATAAACCCTCCACATACCCTTACAAATTGCGACCCTTCAACCCTTATCGCTTTAGGCTTTCGAATCACAATATATCTTCTACAAGATAAAAAATAAATGTGTAATATGATAAGTGTATTTTAATTCCAGCATTTGTAAAACTGCGCATAAAATTCGAATTTAATTTTATTTCTAATTATAATACATTCTTTTTTTTAAACGAATGATTAGTAGAAAGAAAACAATATTATTTGATTTTTAGGGCACGAAGTTTTCGCAGTTGTGATGTTGTTCAAAAAAGTGTTTAAGGCACAATCTCTTCCTGCACTATGCGAATGTTATAACTGCAACATCACTACAAATATCACATAAAAATTCCATCCTTATTAAAAACGAAAGTATATAAAATTATTTAAATGTGAAAGTATATTTTCTGAATATCCGCTTTTATACCAAGAATATTTAAATACGTCAATAAATCTGGGTAAAGACAATTGATTATGTGTTAGGGACTGTCATTTTATAATGCTAATCCTAATATACAATTTAATATCAGACCTCAAAAGAATAGTAATGTCAGAGATTTTTCGTACAAAATTCTTTTAAATCCTAAGGTTAAGCACATCCAAGGGACAAACTTTCCTAGTTGTGCATTTTGGAATGATTTTTAGTAGAATAGTTTTACCTGCTGGTATTACTGTTTGCACGGTACGTTCACAGTGGCCACTGCATGAATCTAATAAAAACACAAAATATTCATCTACGTTAGGAAGAAATACATCTAAATGCCACATTTGCAGCCATTCTAAAGAAAGTTTACCGGATTTAGAGGCTTGCAAATAAATATTGTTTGCCTTGAAAAATCCTTCTTTTACTCTTCGTCCAAATGGTCCGGATGATTCTTTTGAAACTACAAAAAAAGGGGAAAGTAATCCTGCATCGGCAACTATGATTCGCTGAATTGTATAGCTTTGCGTGGTGCACAAAACCAATTGAACAGTATTTTCCACAGTTTTTGTTCTTTGAAAGCTTGAAGTTCTTCCACTGTGTAATTCCAAATAAAAGCCAGTTTGATCGGAATTAAAAATTTTGATTTTCCCATACCTAAGAATTTCTGTTTCTACATTGTTTTTAAAAACATCGCCTTCTTGTTCTTTATCTTTAGTTTCAGGTAAAGATGACACAGATATAAATTTTGTGATTTTTCGCGAAACAGCGTTATGCAGCTTCTTGAATTTTCATATCCAACAACGTGATGCCACAAACCATGGCATGTCCAATTCACGCTTCTTTTGTAAAGCCCATCTTTGAAGATCTATATCGTGAACTGTCATCTTCGAATTAATAGTCTTCTTCAAATGGTCGAAAATGTATTTTGCAAAGCTGTATAGCTTTTTTTTTGGTCATCACCACTGTTAACTTGTTCCTGCAATCTTCACAATTGTTGCTCTGAACGAAGCTTTTTTAAACCTTTGATGAACGGTTGTAAAAGATAAAAGTTTCTTCTTTCCAGAATTCCAAAAGTCAACAGCTTCTTTTTTATCGTCGAAATTGACTCTCTCTTCTGGATATAAACAACTAGGTACTTCACCATAATCGTTTTCTTCTTCTTGTTCATCCTCAATCGTTTGTATGTCCATTTGACTATCTTCATCAGCAAATTGTAAGTGAACTTAATTTTTCATAAGAAATGAGGAATCAAACATATTCCTTCTTATAATATCCTCCATCACATTGTGTAGATATACCTCCTCAGGTGTTATCTAAATTAATCGGGAATTAAACAAATCAAGAGAACTCCAAAAAATTTACTTTTTTGAGAATTCAGAATATATTCTTTAGAGTTCAGGGTAACTTTAAAATAGACTTAAATGAGTTGAAAAAGTTATAATCAAAAATGTACCACTAATTTTAAGTTTAGAGGAAATTAGAAAAAAAATTTAATTTATTTGTGTAGAATTGAGTGACTAGAAGAATTTAAGTGACTTCTAAATAATTTAATAAATGCCTCATAATTAATTAAAGGTGGGCTTAGAATAATTTAGGGCAGGTTAAGAAGACTTCAGGGTAAACTTAAGGAAAGAAAATTAATAAAAATTTTTAATTCATTTCAGTGAGCAGAATTAAAGTGAATTTTTTAAAAAATCATTGGGAATTAAAAAAATCACAAGTACTCCAAAGAATTCAATTTTTTCAAAAGAATCTTTGATAAATTCAGAAAAATTTAGGGGAAATTCCAAATAAATTAAAATTATTCCCAAAAATTAAAAAAATCTCAAATATTGTACTGCTTTCAATAAATTTTTATAGTATTCAGAACTAAAAAGAATTCAAAAGAATGAGGCTGTTGCATAAAATAAGATAAAAAGATATCTTGATCCTTTAGTAGCTCATTAACATATTTTAAAAAGAAAGAATTTTTTATTGAATAAGAAATATATATTTTATTCTTATTAAAGTTGGAATATGGCGCCCGTTCGCGGCATTTTTAGCCAAACGCACAGGTTGACCACATCTGTGTAACGTCATTCTTCACAGAAAAATCCAAACTACCTGAATTATGCAAATTTTTTTTAATGAAAATAGTTTACGAACATGCATTTTAACATATAATTATCTCTAAACGGCTTTCATGTATTATTATCAAACAATAATTAAAGAATTACAAAGAAAAGAATTGGAATTGTCTCTTGCGATTCTGATAATTCCATTTACGTATTACATCGCATTCTAGGATCACGTCCAGGCACAAAACATTTATTAGCTAATAATCTACCTTCTTTAGGGAATTCGCTGATTTCTTAAGCCATTCTTTGTTTATATCTTTGATCTTGCTTGATTCGGCTTTTATTTTCGACATCTCGTTTCCAGACATTTATATGTTAGTTCAGATAATCGAAAAAAAACTCATTTTTAAATTAGTTGAATAGAATTCAGTGAATTCATAAGAATTCAAGTGAATTTGAAAGAATTAAGTGAATGTTAAGTGAATGTTATGAAAGAAGGAAAATTCGAAAGACAAAAAATTATTAATAACTGAGAATGAATTAATAAGGCTTCTGGAAGAAATCCAAATGAATTTAAGTTAAAAAAAATTAAAAATATATAATTGATATGTTAAATTTAAAGTTGGTCTAAAAAACCCACTTGAACTTAAAAACAAAAATTAGAAGTGAAGTGAAATAAATAAACGAATTCAATAAACTTTGCTTAAAGTGAAGAAAATTTAGAAAAAATGAAAAAATATAATGGAATTCATGAACATTCAAGATTATTTTGCAAGAAATTAAACTAAATTAAAAACAAGTAAAGCATATTAAAAAAAATTGACTAAGTAAATTTGTAGAATAAATCGATAAAAATTTAAGAAAATTTAAAAGAATTTGATTAAATACTTAGGAATTAAAGGTTAGTTAAAAAAAGTGTTCAGGGACAATAAACAAAAATTAATTCGTTTAATAAAGAAGAATTTAATGAATTCAGAAGTATCCAAGTTAGTTTGAAAGAATACAGTTAGAGTTGAAAAATCAAGAGAATTCTAAAGAATTCAAAAAAATGTTTAATATCTTAAGATAAATTAATAAGACTACAGGGAACCTTCCAAATGAATTTAAAAAAGTTAAAACAAATCTGAAATATTTAATTGATTTTAGTGAAATTTGAGTGAATTTAAAAGTATTTGAAGAAATTTAAAAGAATAGAATGAAACGCTTAAGAATTCTAGCTGTGTTTAAAAAATTTTAGGGTGAATGAAAAGAATTCAGGTCTAATTCATTAGAATAAAAGTGAACTGAAAAAAAATCAATTAATGAATGGAACGAAGTTCGAGTGAATTTAGGGGAAATTTAAAAAAATGACCAGGATTCGATGGAAATCATAAAAATTCAAGATGTAGTTTTAGAAAGTTTAAGTGAATTAGAAAAAATTAAGGGTGAATTCAAAGATTAAAAAAAAAAAATGAAAATGATTCATAAAAAATTAATAAGAATTTTGGGTATATTCCAAACAAATTTTAGTGTAATACATTTTTTGTTTTTAATTAAAAATATTATATTGATTTCAGTAAAATTGGATTATATTTACAAAATTTAAGGAAATTCAAGATAATTCGATTACATTCATACGAAATCAAGATAAATTAGGAATAATTCAAGTAAATAGAATAAAATTGTCTAAATACAAAAAAAAACCATTCAATTCAGATGAATGAAAGGGAATAGAATTAGTTATTATGAATTTGCTAAAGTCCATAAGCATTGAAGCTAAATAAAAAAATCTTTAGGATGAATTAAGAAAAATTGAGAATTAAACAAAGATCTATTTAATTTAGTGAATTTCAAAACGAAATATTTAAATTTTAAGCAGCCATATATATTTTAAATAATTTAAAATTTAACAAATACCTGATGATAAATTTACTCTTAATTTAGATGGCTACGCTCTAGTCAGAATTTGATTTAACGTTTCTGAAATCTGTGGTAACGTAATCAATCGATAATTAAATGTCCTTTTACTGTTATGGTCATCAAGTCTCTCTTTACGAGCAAGCGAGCGTTATGTTGATTTCTGATGGCCTGTTATTATTCTAAATCGTTATTTGCCGTACCACGAGTAATAAATAAGTAGAATCAGAAACCTCTAAAAAGAACTTGCGAAATTAGTATAGAATTAATAGTTTGTTGAAATTACGTTTTAATATTATAATTTATATTTTTAGCAGAAGCTTTGAAAAATCTATTACTGGAAGGAAATTGAACAACTACTCAACTTCAGGTATGAGAATCATTTACTTCTGTCGATACGTCACTTGAAAACTGGAATTATTGGAAATTCAAAGATTCTTTCAGACGCCTTTGAAAGTATTTTATAGAAATTTTTTAAACTTTTGAATTCATAACATTAACACAGTAAACATACAAAAATTTGCAACCTTACTTGCAGATATTTCTAAAATTTCATCATTTTTTAAAGTTTGCACTGTCTGCAAGGTAAAAAAAAATAAATCGTTGATAGCTCTAAAAACTAAAATGAAACTTAAATTAACTCGAAGAGGAGTTGTTTTTACTTCTTGAATTTCACACGAGAGATGCATAAATTTTGAAAAGTTTAATTAGCATTTGTGCGTGAAAATTTGTTCAGTTTGAAATAGAGCTCAAACTTCTTTAATTTTCAACAGTCCATAGTAAGCTATTATTTAAGCTTTTATTTATAATGTAATCGGTTGACCACATTCTCAATCTGTCACCTGTGTGATGGTCTTTTATCTGCCATTCCACATTCGTTAAAATGCTGAGTCAATATAGTTAAATGAGACAGACTAACCTGAAATAATTCCTACGAGTAATCTACAGTTTACTAATGTGCGCATAAATGGGTTGAAATTCAATATAAAATAGAGGTCTTACAAGATCACACTCAATGGTTAAAAAACGATGCACACATATCAACTTTGAATGAGCATGAATCTGACAAGTGTAGGTTACCTCAGGTTATGTTCAACTAAGTGAAATATGCAGATAACAATTTTAAAGAAATTATTTTTTTGAATGAAAAGTATAAAGTAATTAATTTTAGTAGGAAAATTTAGATTAAACAAAAATTAAAGAAACCTAAATTAAATAATATTATAACATATTTTATTTAATGCAACAATTTATTTCTAAATTCAATAATTATAAAGCAGTATTTTTCTTTTTACAATAATTTAAATACATTATTTTGTGCAGAAATTTGGCGATTCACAGTTAAAGTGTCAGTGCCATTTACTCATTCAGTGAACATGCTAATATCTGCAGGGAGTGCACGTGCTGGAAACGAACTCAGCAAACCGCTCGTATCTATTTGCATCTCAAACATCCAAATGTTTAGGATTTCAATACTTGCATTTTTATTGAAAGTAATTTTTATAAAATAAAATGTAAGTGATAGTTTTTGCATATTTGGAATCAATATAAAGTGAATTTAAAGACGTGGTGTGATGCAAATATAGGAAAAATAATGGTCAACAAAGTCAATTGAAATGCCTAAAAATAGTCTATATATAAAACGAGACTAAGTATGCCAGAATTAGCTTAAAAGTTATTAATTTAACTATTTATTAGTTGATAATATAAGTTATTCAAATTTAAAAAGTGTTACTTTGAATGAATTTAATTCTATCGGAACTATTTTTCTCAGATCAGATCATACCCATTCATAATCGCTGCTGAATGGGTCTCAGAAAAAAATACATTGCCCATTAAAAAAATCATATCTTAATTTTAAAGTCAGCCTAATCAATTGGTGGCAATCTGGAATCCCAGTGACACATACGAAATTCAGAAGTCATCAAAAACTATTTAAACGCAATTGAATGGGTTTTTGTTTTTTGGAAAAAGAACGAAAATATATTTAACTTATCAGAAAATAAAAAAATTAAAAATTGTAAAAATCAAAAATTATTGTAGGAATAAAAAAAAAAACGTAACCATCGAAAAGGTATATTTAATCAAAATAATTTTTTAGGAAAAAACCTGGACTGTTAAAAAATCAGAGGAGAAAAATTTTACGAGTAGATTATAAAGAATATCAGTATAACAACCTGGATTAAAACTAATTAGAGTTAGTTACATTTTTAGGTAGTAATTAGTGACAGACATGTGATATTTATGAGTTATACGTTATAAAAGTCTTTTTAAGATCAATGTAGAAGCTCATGTGATATATCAATTGGGAAAATCACATCACGCTGAAGAAATTAGAGTAAAATTGTAAATTATTTTTAGATTTCAATTTGCGTAATCATGTCATGGCATCTTGTGCTTAAGCTTTGGATATCTGTTCTGAAGTTCACTGAATTTTTACCTCTTTGAATAATAATTTCTAAAATTAATCTTTCATCAACGACATGTTTTTTGTCTAAAATTTTGAAGTTTTTAATATTTAAATTAAAATTGTGAGAGTATAAACAAGCATGTTCAGCAAAAATCATATTATGTATTTTTATTCTTCTGGTTTTTTATGTCCCTTGACTCCAAGTTTTATGTATAACTATGACCATAGAATTATTAAAGTGAAAATAGATCAGTGTTACAAAAATATTTTGGAATTAAAAAATATAAATAAATAAATTGCAAATATTTAAAGAAAAAAAGATTTTTTGCGTCATGCATGACTGGTTTTGATGGTGTTCATTTTAGAAAATTCAATAAATCTAGCAACATTCGAATTGTTTTCTCAGTTGAAAAAACTTGTATTGAAATTCTCTCTCCAAATGTTGAAGAATTATTTGATAATTTAGACAATGTGAATATTAATAAAAAAACATCATGTTTAGATAGAAAACTGATATATATTGAAAAAACTTGTAGACACTAAAAAAGTTAAACTCAAGGAACATAAGAAATCTATAGAATAAACAAAAATAACACAACTGTAGCAAAACATTCCCATTCATACTCTCACATTTTGACTTCAATAATAAAAACATTAAAATCTCAAACGTAGAGCAAAAACTTGACAAAATATGAACTTAATAAATGATTTATATAAAAAATTCAGTAAACTTCAAACAGATATCCAAAGTTTAGGCACCATATGTTTGTTGTTTTACACAATAAAAACTCAAAATAATTCAAATTTTTGCGTTAATTTTGGTAGAAGAATTTATTTTTTCTAAGGAAAAATTTCACCTGATATCCTAACTTTACCCTTAAAAACTTTTATAACGCGCGACTGATAAGTGCAACATTTCTGTCTCTAATTACTATATTAAAATGTAATTAATTATAATTAATCAAAATCCAGGATATTATACTAGAATTTTCATTATCACTGAATATTTCACCTCCAATTTTTAAACAGTTCAGGTTTTTTTCTCTAAAGAATTAATTTGATCAATTCTATCTTTTTCCATATTATGTTTTTTGATTTTCACAATTTTCTGTTTTTGATACCATTTCTATCACAATGAATACATATATATTTAATAATTTTGTGTCAATTATCTTTAAGTTTTTAAAAAAGAAAATATATTTTTGTTCTTTTATAATGCGATATGATCCTTCGCTTTCTCTTGTATACATGAATGCTACAAATTTTTAAATGTTATCGGTAAAATTTCGGTTTTTCTAAAGCCAACAATCTTTCGCGAACATTAACTGCAAAAGGATGCAGATCTGTTAAAAATGTGTCGTTAGGTAGCATCAAAAAATAAACGCATATACTGGAAAAAGCCACTGATGGATATTTATAATTGAATTTGAAAATTGTTTATCTTCCTAATGCTAGAAAAGAAAAATTCAGAGACGTAAACGCGCGCGTTTCGGGCAAGCATTTTCTGCTAGGTTGACAATAATAGAAGTTTCAATTGAGTTTTTTTATTAGTGATATGATAACGACAACATTTTTTTGAGAAATATCAATCAACCCAAAACTTTCTGATGGCAGTGCAGACCTTTAAAAACCTGTCATTTAATTGAATTTACATAAAAATATCATGAAGATCTGTTGCTTGAAAGATCCACAATCTTTGTTATCTCTGCTAACAGAATTGATATTGATGATGGAGAAAACGAAAAATTAGAAATCAACTTTAAAAAGACCGTCCTGTGAGAATCGATATAGAAGAAAAGATAGAAAGAAGAAACGAGGTAGGTTCAGGTTCATATAATCTAAAAGTCGACATGCTGGAATTCACAGCAACTTCCAGCTGTCGGTGTGTAGAGCTGCGTCGGCGAATAAAACTTAAAAAGAAATTTTCAATTTCCAATCCTTCAAGAACTCCCAGCGCAGGAATTCACCAGCTTATAACGACACGGCTCAGCAGACTGAAACTGTAAGTATCAATACTCATGTGAAAGCTTTGCAAATCTGAAAATCCGAAGTATCTGCATTTTAGAAATTTATAAATTCGGTATCGAGACAGGTCGAGTTCGCATATTTTCACTTTTGCATTTGCATGTTATCGTAAAAGACGTAATATGTAGCCAGACAGAACTGGGGTTTTTACCAGAACAAAACTCAATTCCAAAAGAGCATCACACATAAAAACAGTAGGGTCACTTTTTTGACACCTTATTTGTTATGTTCTCGAAATAAAAGTGCTTTTCTGAAAATGAGAATACTTCAAGTGTGAAACTGTAATATAAACATAGCTGCATTCTCATTCTTTGTTGTCTCATTTTTGTAGCAACTCAAAACAACACCGGATTGGAGATTTTCAAGGATCGGTGTTTTTCTGTGCAACAAAAAGGAACCTCTCTTGCTAGAAAGGAACTTAAGATGATACATTTTTCCATAGAAACCCAAAGTATGAGTTATAATAGAGATTTTTTTTTGAGAATACTGTGATAATATATTAAGTTGTTGATAATTTAATGTATTTTATTATTGCTGTATTTAAGTTATTATTCTTCAAATCTTTAAAAAAATTCATTAAATTACATTTAATCCAGAGAATTTTGTATACCAAGAAACAATCATTTTACAATTAATTTTATTTCTACTATTTAATAAATATAATCCACACTCTAGAAGCAGTACATACTAACAAAAATAATAATTTTTTGAAGCTGCTCGTATGTCATCTTCCTCATTGTTTCAATTTTAGCTCTTTGAGATATGTTTTCTACTGAATTAGAGCAAGCAGATTAAACAAAAAATTATGCATAAGCCCCTCGAATTTTTTTTTGAATTCAGTAAAAGATAACTGTATTTCTTATTCTTCTTTCAAATGGTATTTAAAACTTAAGGAATATATAATTGTTTATAGCAATTTTCTCTTACAATGAAGCTACAAAATTTTAAAATTTTCTAAATTTTTTAAACTGATTTTAACATATTAGTTGAAGGAAGACAATAATTAATTACACATAACAAAAATGATTACTTGAACAATATATTATTATTTACAACAATTTTACTTAAGAATAAAGCAAGAAAGTTTTGTATTTTTCTTAAATTTTCCACTGTATGTCTACTTTTTAATGATGGTGAGGTAATAATTAATTTACGCTAACAAAAGTAGTTGTTTAAACAATTATTACTTCTTTCGAAAAAATTATTTTTGAATAATGTTGAAAAGTTGTTAATTTTCTAAATGTTTTTACTTTTTGTTCACTTTTCAATTAGAATGAGGTCATAATTTGAGGTTTTTTATAATATTTCAAACTTTTTGTCTACTTTTCACTCAGTGATGTATAATTAAATTGGAATAATAGTTAATGCAAATTAAAAAACATAAATATTTAAAAAAATTATTATTGTTTGTAACTGTTTTTTCTTAGAGTAGTGCCAGAAAATTTTCAATCATAAAAAAGTAATAAATTGAAGTCAACGAAAATCATTTTTAATTGTATTTCACTTTTTTTTAAATGAAGTATTTTTACTCTTCTGTTATTGTAAAAAAAACAGTTGTTGAAACAAAAAGGCTCTTAGTAAATAATTCAAGAAAAAGTTACATTCAATATAATCCATATACAAAATTTTAAGAAATTGTTACAACATTTTTGGAAACTTCTAACATATTGATTGATCTATTTAACATATTTTACACATGTTATGAGAAATACAAATTAAATTTTCAAGTTTCAGGCTTTTCGGGATTTTTCATTTTTTTTTAAGACACCATACTGCACATTCTATAACAAATGGCTTCAGGAGATTTTAAATTAATTCAAGTTAATCCAAATTACTTTCAGTGACGCAACCAAAACCAATCGATAGATTTTTCCATAAATTTAGTATACTGATAAGGTGAACATATAAAGCTTTTTACAGAAGAAAATGGTCCATAAACATACCACAGAGAAGGGTGGAAATTGATGTAAAGAAATAAGCACTTTTTAAGATATGCAGACACAAACCTATTACTAAATTTATAGTGATTTCAGACCAGATTCTTGTAGAAAATTGCTAACAATATTCATTCTACAAGTTTGAGTAGCATCAATTAAAATTTGAAAACATTTCTTAACTTAACACAAACTATAGGTGTAAAAAATATTTTGCCAAGTATATAAGTAATAATATTCTGTTAATTTTCGTTAAAGTAATGAAATTTTGTAAATGAAAAAATGAAGCTGAGTACCAATAGTAAAAAATTTTTACATAGAAATGTTTTTAATAAAAGAAATTAGGTACATGAATTGGTTATTCAAATGATTTTTTGTTTAATAAAAAAATGGACATTTTTACAAAACGAAACGAATTCTCAGGCCTATTATTGTCTTTAAGTAATAAATATATGTGTGACCATGTGAAAAAATAATAATAATAAATTATTATATTGCAGGCTTGCCAAATGCTTTTTTCTTCCCTTTATTTCTCTAAAATATGAATTATCTTATCAAACAGAAATAATTATTTATAAAACTAATTCATTGAACTAATTTCTTTATTTAAAAACACTTGTTTTTACAAATCACCTATTATTTGCGCTTGATTGTATTACTTAATTTTACAAATTAAATTACATTTAACGTGAATAAATCAAATATTAATACTCATGAACTTGACGGATTTTGTTCATACGTAAAAATGTTTTTAGTGGGATTTATTTATAAACAAATTGAAAATATATTATTTAGTTTGTATAAACCATATATAATAAATAAAGTATATTTTTAAAAATTGTGCACAAAAATACTTTTAAAATCTATTATCAATATCCATTAGAAAGGACTCTCGTTTGCAGTAGTAGCAACTGGTTTTAGTCAGCCCGATACATGACAGTTGAAAGCTCCACTTCGCAGCTAGATAAAATACAAATTTCCTGAATAAATTCTAGAACGAATTATGTTATATAGATTGAAATTGTAGAATAATTATTTTTTTTATTGCATAACATAATTTAGAATTCGTCATAAATTAACAGGATTAATTATTGCAATTTATCAGGGCCTATTAAACTATTTTTAAACAATTCCTAAAGTATTTAAAAATATTTTTTTACCTATTATTTATACTTGACAATGTAACGCGTAGTAAAATATGGTAATATACCTCCTCCCCCTCCCCTTACTCATCCGAATAGAATAGTAGAATTTCATACAGCCCTGCATTAATAAATGGTATTCGCAATTTAATTTTAATGAAATTCGCAAAATGTACGACTTGTGCAACATCTGCTGCAGTGAAGAAACAATTCGTATTCAGCGCCGCAATTGTAGTCAGATATAGTGTTAATTTGGGTACTCCTAGACTTGGAAATTCCCACTTAACCAGGTCAAATGGAAATCTAAATGACATTAAAAAAGAAATATACAAATTCTTCCCACAATAAAAAAAAAACAGAGATAAAAATTGCAGTAAGTTCACAGATAGGAGATTTGCTTTACAAAGAGATTGGAGAAGTGTAGCGAAGCTGACACTTTCTTGTTTAAAAATTTGATAATTTTGCCGTTCTTGGATATACTGACATAAATTTTGCGCAAAGTTTTTTAGTTGCAATAATTTAAAGTTTATATTTCTGAAAGGAATTCCATTATTTCCACAAATAAGTAGAATTATTTTATTTAAAAATAAAAATTGTATTATTTATAAGACAATAAATTTAGCTGGTTAAAAAGATTGCTTTCACAATTTTCATGCAGGAGCCGTTCTAAAAGTACTTATATTTAATACAATCAATCGACACGAATACATAATAATCTAAAAATATAAATATAAAACATAATGAAAAGGAAAAGCAAGGACAACACTTTTCATATTTAACGAGAATTCATATCATAATGGCAAATTAGCATTGTTTATTATTATTAATTTTATTTTTGAATTCGTATAATTTTTGTTTTAAGTAACCGATTTTCGGACAGGAATCGTTCCCGGAATTTCCTGTTACAAACTTAAAGCGCTGCCGCTATCAAAATAAAACACTATTTTAAAATAACAAATACAAATTTTCAACAAAATTATATTTAATATTACAAAAAATTATTCTAAATTGTGGCTCTGCCCCTTTCTCCTGCGCTGCTGGCGTTTCATGCATCGCTCAGCAACCCTCTCTCGAACCCGCGGTCTCTGAAACCGTCACGCCAACAAATCTCGGAACGACTTCAATGGGAGGGACTTGAATGTTATTCCCAGAGTATAATTATTTTTCACTAAAAGTACAGGTTTGTAGTGCAAAACATTAACATAACCTCAAATTGCTAAACATTGTAAATATTCTGTGAAATATAATTTTATTATTGAAAGTACAATTACCCGATCAAAAACACTAACCTATTCAAAAATGGTTCAAAAATTTTTAAAATCAATCTACAATTTATAATTATTTTTGGTTAAATAACCATTTTTGAAGTCAAACGACAATATAACCTAAACTTGTTTAAAAGTTGTAAATCTTCTTTGAAATCTGATGATTATTTGAAAAAAAATTCAATTTCTGATAAATAACAATATCATCATTTGAAATTGTTCGAAATAATATATAATTAAATTATAAAGAAAAATCGTTGGGTTTAAGTCTAATGATTTTTGTTTAAAAATACCAGTTTGGGGCGTATCACACCAGCATTGCCTAAAGTTGATAAAAAATTGTAAATATTTTTTGAAATCTAATAGTTTTTTATTAAAAATACAAATTTCCAATGAAATTTCCGTTGTTTTCAAAAAATTTAAAAATATTTTATAATTTGTAAATCTTTTGTAATACCTAATAATATTTTTAAATATTCTCTCTTAATCAATTTGAAAAAAGTAAAGAGTGACTGTAAATATTCCCAGTTTAAGAGTTTCAGTTTAAGTTTAACCTTTAAGAAACTTTAAAATATAATTTAAAAATATTTAAAAATCTACATTTTGTTTTAAATTTCTTGAAATGTTGTATTATAACAAAAACTTTTTTAACTTCTTAATATATTTTGAAATGATTAGATTTTGTCCTAAAATTTTGTAAAAATTCTGAAAAATTAGAAAAATTACCATTAAATCTTCGATAATCATTTTTAATAATTTCGGCAATCTTTTACACACCTTTAAAATTTTCTTTATATAAATTTTGTGAAATAAATAATCATTAAATATTTTCCAAAAAATCTTCCGTAAATTTTTTTATTTTTTCAAAACCTTGCAAGTTCTTGAACAGCTTTTCAGTTTTTTTTTAAACGTTGAAATATTTGTATTACTTAAATTAAAATTATTTTTGTATCCTTTCCATACTTCTAATTATCACTTGAATTTATTTCAATTTTTTCTAAAATTTTAAAATCATGCCACATTGACAAATTTTTTAAGAATATTTTGAAATATATTAGAATATTCTTACATTTTCTTTAAGATAATTGCAGAAAATAAAGTGCCATTAAAAATGTTCCCAGGAATCTTAAAAAAAGTTTTTTAATTCTTGAAGCCTTTCAAACTTCAGATTTTTGTTCGAATGTTTCAAAATTCACATTTTTTACAAACTATTGCAAAATTTTTTAAATGTTAAATTATTTTTTGAATATTTTTTAAAAAATTTAAAAAAATGCGTTCAAATCTTCCAGATTATTTTTTGATAATTCTAAAAATCTTTTAAAATGTTTTGAAGTAATGTTAAATATTCTTATTAAATTAATTCGTAAAAATAAAAAATCAGTTAAAATTATTCCATAAATTTTAAGATTTTTTTTTATTATCGTGAAACATTTCAAAATGCTTATAAGCTTCAATTTTTTCATCTGAAAATATTTACAAATGTACATTTTTTATCTTCTTCAAAGACTTTTTAAGTTTCAAATTTATTTTAAATCTTTTTAAAACTTCTAAATGTCTTTCAAACTTGATCAAATTTTTTTATAAAGTTTTGTAATCTTGTGAATTAAAAAATTCGCCAAATTTTAGCAAACAATCTTATATGTTTTAAAATCTTTTTCAATGTTACCTTGAAATTTATTTTTAAAAATAAAAATATTATTAAATATATTATTTATGTAACTTTGTATTTCTAATAAGCCTGAAGTTAGCACTTTTTATTCTGAACGTTAAAAAGAACGAGAGTACTATCTAATTATAAACGCGGGTTTTCCGACAACAATACTTTCAAATTGTTTGAAGTAATTTCGAGATGGTTATCAGAAATAATGAAAAAGATCGTCATGCGCTTTTATAAATATGAATTATTATTTATCATTTATTATTAATAGATTTTAATAATTGCATGTTTTTAGAAATTTTAAAAAACATATTCAATTTTGTGAATCTAGAATAACAATTTTCGAAGATAGAAAACGTATTTACACCAAATCCTTTTAATATTTGGTCCATTAAAACAAGGTGTGTATTCTCATTGGAAAAATTAAAAAGCCCTTGATTTCAAACCATTTTCTTCTTTAAATTTCAATATAAAATTAAATAACAGTGATTGTTTTTTTTGTTTTTCAAAGTAGCTTTATGTTACTGTAATTAACCATTTCCTTGCAAAGCCGTTTGTTTGTTCGAAATTAAATTTTTCAACTGAAAATGGAACTGTTATATTTTTGCTTTAAAATCCAATTATCTAATTGAAAATTTATGTACACTCATGAAAATTCATTCGCTTCGACCGAAAATTAATCTTTTTCGTTAAAAATTAATCTTTTTGCTTGAAAATTCAATAATTTCTTAATTGATTTTTCAAAATCTGTCTTAATTGAAAAGTCGTCTTTTTTGTTAAATTCAGCTGTTTGTGATTAGGAATTACAATCTTCTATTGTTGTAATATCAAATAATACATTTTTGGTTTAAAATTCATGTTTTTTTAATGAAAATTTAATTACTTTGTTCAAAGTTAAACTCTTTTGTTAAAAATTATCTTTTTTCAGGTAGAGTATTCATTATTTTAATTATTAATTTATTTCTTCAATTAGAAAATGAGCTACTTTGTTAAATAAATCCTTTTAAAAAAAAAATTGCAATATTTCTTTTTTTCTTTTAATTTATGTGTTTTGAGTTAAAAAGTCGTCTTGTTTGATAGAAATTAATTTTCTTGAAAATCAATCTTTTTGGTACAAATTTAAATGATTCTAATTGAAGATTCATAATTTTAGTTAAAAATTTATCTTTTTCGGTGAAAATTAATTTTTTTAGTTGAAAATTGATTTTTCTAACTAAAAATTAATTTTTTAGCTAAAACTAAGTTCTTTTTAAACTAAAAAAACACTTCTTTGTTGAAAATTTATCTTTTCGTTAGCAGTTAATGTTCTTGGTTAAAAAAAATATTTTTTAAAATTGAAATTTCAACCATTGCAATTAAAAATCTATCAAGTAGTAAAAAATTAATCTTTTGTTTGAAAATAAAACTTCTTAATTGGAAGTTAAACTCTTTTGTTCAAAATTCATCTTTTTGGTTCAAAATTTATCACTTCAAGTGAAAGATTCATCATTTTCGTTAAAAATGTATTACTTTGATTAAATTTTTGTGAAAAAATGGGTTTTTCAAACTAAAAATCCAACCATTTCCTTCTTTGGTTAGAAATGTATCTTTTTAGGTTTAAAATTTGACTATTTGGTTATAAATTGTTATTTTTTGGTTGAAGATTCAACTATATAGTTAAGTATTCATGCATTTTGTTCAAAAGCTGTCTCCTTTGCTAAAAAATTTAGCTAAGTTGTTTAAAATGAAATATTTCAACTAAAAAAGTTTGGAATTTTAAGCCGTGTAAACTGAATTTAATATAGTACCCACAATAATTCTATTAAATTATGCACTGAATTTTAAGTATACGAAGGTGAAATAAAAATTAGTTTGAATTATTATTCAGATTCATGAACTTAAGAGATGAATATCTTTTAAACTGACTCGAACTATTCCTAAAAATTTAAAAGGTATTTTAAAGTTCAAGAAAATGACCTTCAATATTTAAGATATTTTCAAAATTCGTTCAAATATTTTAAAATGCCTTAATACTTTTTCAAATTATCTATAAAAACTAATTTTTTTTAAATAAGAAATTAATTGAAAAGTTTTCCAGGAATCGAATCTCAAGAAAAGTTTTTTTTTCCTTTTTGAAGCCTTTTAAACTTCTTCAAAAGATTGAAAAATTTACATTTTGTTATAAACTTATGCGAATTTTTTAAAAATAATTTTTCATCATTTTCAAAAAATTTGAAATCACTGAATATTGTTTTAAATTATCCAATATTTTCCAAAAATTTTCATAAAATTGTGAAAAATAAAAAAATTTCCCTTCAAATCTTTCACATTATGTTTTAAAAATCTTGGAAATCTTTTCAAACGTTTTAAAGTCTTTTTAAATATTCTTCTGAAACTTGTTTTCAAAAATAAAAAATCATTTTTAATTTTTTCATAAATTTCAAGAATATTGTTTTATTATCGTGAAACCTTTTAAAATCCTTAGAAAGCTTAAAAATTGCATTTTAAAATATTTATAGACGTAAATTTTTAAACTTTTTAAAAATATTTGCAACTTTTAAATTAACTTTAAATCTTCTAAAAATTTCAAAATATCTTTTCGGAATTTCATGAAATAACTTAGGATGTTTTGAAACCTTTGTAAATTTTTTCTTAAAATGTATTTTTCAAAATAAAAATTCAGTTTAAATTTCCCCAGGAATTTAAGAAATTTTGTTTATTGGCGTGAAACCTTTCCAAGTCTTTGAAAAGTTTTAAAATTTGTGTTTTCAAATATTCAAAAATGTAAGTTTTTTCTAACCTTCTTGAAACTTTTTCAAGGATTATATGAATTCTGAATCTTTTTAAAACTTCTAAATGTCTCTTAAACTTGATCCAATGTTTTATAAAAATTTGTAATCTTGTTCATTCAAAAATCTGTTTTTTAAATCGTCCATATTTTTTTTGAAATTTTAGGAAATTATTCAACATGTTATAAAATATTTGTCAATCTTTTCCTCAAATTTATTTTTCTGAATGACAAATCAGTTTAAATTTCTTCAGGAATTAAAAAAAATTTCGCATTATCGTGAAATCTTTAAAAATCATTAAGAAGCTTTAACTTTTTTTAAAATATAAGTTTTTTATAACATTTTTAAAATGTTTTTAAGTTTTAAATTAATTTCGAATCTTTCAAAAAGTTTCAAATGCCTAATGAACTTGATCGAATGTTTTATAAAACTTTGTAATGTTACTAATTGAAATTTTTTTTTAAATCGTCCATATTATTTCTCGAAATTTTAGGAAAATAATTCAAAATATTTTAGAATCCTTGTCAATTTTTTTTTTAATTTATATAAAAAAAATTATTTTTCATTTACCAGGAATTTTGGAAATTTTTTCATTATCTTGAAGCCTTTTAAAATTCTTAAAAGTTTATTTATTCTCGAAATACATTACATTTCGCATACCAAACTACTGTGCACCTCTGTTCCATTAATTATTTTTATTATTATTGAATATATAATTTAGATAACCTTGCTTCTCTCATAACTCTGAAGTTTGCAGACTTTTTATGTTAACGAGAAAAAGGAACGACAGCTCTATCCAATCATAAATACGGGTTTTCAGACAACAAAAGTTTGAAATTGTTTCGAGGAATTCTGAGAAATAAACCAAAATGGCGGCATGCGATTTTTAATAATTGAAAAACAAAGATAATTTAATTGATTTTCAAATTTCCGGGTGATATACTATCCACAGTTCAAGAGATAGTTTGTGATGGTCAGTTTCTCCTGTAATTTACGGTAGTACAAGTTGCGGCAGCAAAGTTGGATAACTCGGTTCCGAATATTGAGTAATGAACAGTTAGCAGTGTCACTTTAACTTTGAAAAAGTTTCGCTTTGAAAGTAGATCATTTGAATGGACAGGCTATAAGAAATATTATATTTTCAAATTGCTTTAGTAGAAAACCCTAGTCACAAAAACATCCACAGGGAAAGTGACGGCAGCATAAAAGTTTACTGCACTCTCTAGATGTATGAAAGTGCAGTAATCCGCCTGTGTATACTCAGCCGGCAGATGTTACCAGCTGAATCTATGTCATAAAATTTTTTCAAGCTAAGCGCAATACTTGTAACTCGCGAAATAAAAACAATACGTAGCTTGAGTGCTCGCTGCTTTTATATACTTTGGGATAAAATAAAATAAACGAATTGCAGACGTCTGCTTCAATATTATCAGTTTTGTCAACAAACTTTTGTTCTACAATTTTCTAATCATGTAAACAGACGAAGAGAGATTATTATTTTTTCAATAACGTGAAGCAAAGAGACGAAAAATGTTTTAAAAGTGAACGAAATTTCCTGTGTTTGTATTCGAAAATGTTTGTATTCTATTTTGTCAAATCATGAAATTTGGTTATATATTCTTTAATTATAGGATCCCGTTGTGTCATATTGTTTTGATATTTTATCTGATATAAGAAGATATTATTATTCGTTAATCGTCAATCGTCAATTATTTGTCGTCAATAGTCAAATGCGTATCGTAAATTCACAGTAGTCAGTATCAATTTTGAATCGTCCATCGAAAATCTTTAATGTCAATGTTCAATCGTAAATCGCCAGTCGGCTATTGTCAATCGTCAATTAACAAGAATCAATTCATAATCGACAATGATTAATTTCCAATCAACAAACGTTAATCGTCAGTCATCAGTCATCAATCTTCGATCCTCAATTGTCAATCCACAATCGCCAATCACCAGTCATAAAGCATCAATCATCAATCATAAAGCGTTAGCCATCAATCTGCTATTGTTAACCGCAAATCGTCAATCGCCAGTTTGTTATCGTTAATATCTAATAAACAAAAGTCAATCGTAATTTTTAATTATAATTTTCTATATTTACCTATTTTCATCTTATTTTTCTTTCCAGAAATGTCATCCTTTTTTGTCTTATTTCATTACTCTATCCTATTCCATTTTCAATGTACTACATACTTTTTTAACCCATCTTATCAGTTTATGGTTTTTCTATTTCAAACAATTTTACCCATATCAATCCAGTTTTTCACTTTCTATCCTATTCTTCTTTATAACAATTTTATTATTCTCTACCCGATTCAGCAACCTTTCACCTTATCCTTTTTTACAAGCAGTTTTATCTCTTTCTATTCTATTTTAAAGGCCGTTCAAAAATAAATTAATGCAAGTCTTTCATTGTATGTTAAATTCTTCAAGTTTTTAGACTGCTACTTTTTCAAAGAATTCTGTCCTTTCCTATCCTTTTTTTATAATTTTGCTTTTTCTATTTCCAGCAATTTAATACTTTTAAACTTAGTTTTATCATGCTATTTCTTTGACTATTCCTTCTGCAAAAATTATTCTCTACTATCAAGTCTTATAAATGTCATTCCATAGAATGTTTAGCATTGATCCTTTTATGTTTAGTTCTCCTATTTCAATCTTTGATCAGTTCTATCCTTTTTAATCCTATTCTGCTCTTTATCTTATTCCTTCTGTCTAACTTTTTTACTACATTTGGCCAGTTTATTCTATTTTCCTTAACCATTTTTATCACATTATTATTTTATTACATTCTTTATTTATATTCTGTTTAATCAAATTTTATCACATTTTATTTTTCTTATTCGCAAATCCTATTATTTTCCTTCATATCTTGTCAGCTTATGCTATTTCTACTCCTAAACATTTGATCATTTCCTGTTCCAGATGATACTTGCACCCTATTCCTCTTTCAAGAAATGATTGCATAATGCTCAGTTCTATTTTATCACTTTCATCAAAGGTTTGTCCATTTCTATCCAATTTTATAACCTCATAGTCTTTCTTATTCCATTGGTTTTTATCTTTTTCTATTATTTTTTGTAATTTGTTTAAAAACACTTTTTTCCAATATGTTATAGTTTTTTATTTCATGTCTTTTCCCCTTTTTACACTTTTTATTCTTTTCTACCATATCTTATCAGCTTATGATATTTCTATTTATATGAATTTCATTACTTATTTAAAGTTCTATTCCTTTTTATTTGATTTTATAACTC
The DNA here is from genome assembly GCA_032357855.1 of Amphibolips quercusostensackenii. Taxonomy (NCBI): domain Eukaryota; kingdom Metazoa; phylum Arthropoda; class Insecta; order Hymenoptera; family Cynipidae; genus Amphibolips; species Amphibolips quercusostensackenii. The sequence goes on along the minus strand of JAUELO010000094.1, from coordinate 1,292,247 downwards.
TAAAGTACTTCTCTTTCTATTAGTTTTATTTTTTTCTATCCTGTTTTGTAATTTTCCATCTAATACAGTTTTTCTAAAATTCTATTCTTTTCCATCAAATTTTACCACTCAATCCTATTTTTATCACCTTTTCTTTTTGAAAATGACTTTTTCTTTACTATCCAGCATTATCTGTTTCTGTCCGAAATTACTCTATCCCTTATTTCTGGTCCTGTTAATCAGTTTCTATCTTATTTCTCTTCTCAAATATTCTATAATAAAAGACAATGACAATAACAATTCTAATGCTTTATACGTTTTAATTTTATCTGATAATTTGTTATCGCATGCATTTTATCAACAATTGTCTCCTTTTTTATTACACATAATCACTACATGCTACTCAAAAAACAATTGTCTAGGAGAGAGTTGGGTATCGTGCCGGTGTGGGGCATGGTGTCATTTACACAAAACGACCGCGCTTGTTAATTTTCATATTAGCTTTTTCCATAAATTGGCTTCATTTGTTTAACAAAATAGTAATGTAATAAATCTCCTTTTTTAAAATAGGTGTTAGAAGAGTCATTATAAAAAGACGTTTTGTCCGGAAAATTTTGTGAAGATAATAACAGTGCTTGATAACAGGTCACTAATTTGATCGATAATGTAGAAAAACTCAGAAAGCTGATAATCTTGTGAATCTCGTAATTTTAGTATTATTATACAGATAATGACAAATATTGAAACGTAATGTTAAGTTATATTATTAAGAATAGTTCACATTTGATTCCTTGAAAAGAACTATGAATTAAAAAATCCAGATGATATATAAAAAATATAAAAAGTTGTCGTTATAAAGGTTATAAATGTATTTCCATTATTTAATATAATTTTCTATGAAAATATACATGAAAGGATTTTCTTTACTCAACTGCGCAATTTTATGTTACATTCCTTGGATAGAGACCATCATGCAAAGTTTGAGGTTATAACCTAAAAATATCAAAAATTATTCTTATAAATTTTTTTTATTTCTAATTATAATTTTCTATTTCAAACAAACTTTAACGAATTCTCTTTATTTATCAGCGCGGTCCTTATAACACGGGTTGAACCATAACTGAATAAATATATTTTCGAATATCATTCATCAATACGCGTTTCGAAATTTTAGTGCTCATGATGTCTCAAATAATTTTTTTTTTTGTTATATTATACTCTTAAAGAATTATTATTTTGTATCTAAACTTTATTCTCAAATATTCATATCCTTGAAATAACCCGGCCGTAATGTGACGGACACCATGCCCCATAGTGGGTACGCTGACCGAAACGCAAGACTAACGAATTAATTAAATATCAAATAATGACGTAGTTAAAAACAGTTTTGAGTGATTACATACGTAACCTGATAATGTGAGCTTCTTAATAAAAAATACATACATCAAAATCACATTTCAGTTATAATTTA
>JAUELO010000094.1:1266878-1277195 GCA_032357855.1 Amphibolips quercusostensackenii | reverse complement strand
ATTAAATGCATCTTTCCTATTTTTCGTTATTTAATTAAACATGTATTCTTAATAAGCTTCATTTGTTATGGTTTTTTCATTTATTATGACTGAGTAAACATTACTATTCCTGCGTCTGCCTGAATAATTATTCTATTTTAAATATGGCGCCAGAAAACCATTTAAATCGATTTGAGCCATCAATCGTGAAACCAGGCAGCGCTGTTCACATAGTTTTTATTTACTTTTTTTGGAAGTTAAAAATGCGATATTTTTTTTAACTTAGTAATATTTGTCGCAAGTGTTGACGATCCCGAGTGTCTTTTCCCCTTAAATATGGATTTGAGATGGATGTACTAAAGTTATCTTAAGTTTTGAAATGAGCGTTGTCGAAAACGATTTACAGCATAAAGGAAAATATCCTGATTGTTAGTTATAACTTATCCTGAAAAATAACTGAAGGCGAACCTTTGAAAAAAAATATATTTTACATAAAAATTGGTTATTTGATAGTAGTCATTCGGAGTTTTATGTTTTTGCTTTCTCTCTAGGTGAAAATTGCAATACTGATATAATCTTCATGTTGTGTATGCCTCATATTACTATTTGAAGGCTTCTCTATAATTCTTTTTGGTACTTTTTTATTTGAAAAAATGATGTAGAATTTAGATAATTGTAAATGTACAGACCAACAGTTTTCTTTGATAAAATTATTTAAATAAAAATGTATCAAAAAATTTGTAGAAGATCTTAAAAGAATAAAATGAGCTTAACAGTATTATGATTAGAGAAAAATTTAAACACACGCCTTAAGAGGAAGCAAAAATAATAAATTCCAAACATCTTTTGTTAAATAAACAATGCTGATACGATCTATTATGTTCTCAAGTTTGACTTCAGTCCTCTTCCAATCATTTTTATTAATGCTCATTTTTGAACTTGCGATATCTTTTAGACGTCCTTAAATTTATTTAGTTTTCTTAAAGGAATTTTAAATGTTTGAAATTATATTAAATCTCAGTATTATTAGGAATGATGATAATAAAATTTCATTTTTCGTTTCTTAAGCCTCAAAAAGCAAATCGTATTGTTAGTTTATACTTCTAAAATACCGTGAATGGTTGACATTAAATACAGTAAAATCTAATTGAAATCCTTACATAAATAAAGTATTGACAAGTATAGTATCCAGTACTTTTTTCGCGAAAAAGTATTGGATATCTAATACTTATTCGCGAAAAAAGTATTAGATCCAATACTTACGAATACCTCTTTTTATTAGGGAAAGTGAAAGCGTACTTCTTAATCTCAAAAAATCATTATTTTTACAGTTATTGTAATTGATAATGATAGAAAAAAGACATTATATGTTGATCTGAAATACTTATTTCCATTTAATCCAAAATAAAATAATTCCAGCTTTTTTATTTGAACTCATATATATGTTATTTTATTGATTTTCAATTGTGCTTTCGCAAAGTAGAGATAATTTCATTATGATATTAAACTAGCGATTGAATGTAATCTGCAAGTTACACAGCATAGTTTCTGAAATTGTGTTCGTAATTGACTCTGAGCGATTGAGTGTTCCTGAATATTGCACGTTACATGCGCATATTGTACTTGCTCTTATCACAGTCTGATGGAGTCCTACAATGAATAAACTAGAAGTGATTCCTGTTGTTTGGATACAACTACCAATATTCTCTTTCACCTTTGTAAACTAATATAATTAAAAATATTTATAATAAAAAAATGTCTTATCATCAAAATTTACATTTTTTAATTAAAAACTGTATAGTAATCAGGAAGTGCACTAATCTCACATTTCTTGAAAAGTTTTACAACTTCAAATATGATCAAACAAGTTAATGACTGCTGACGAATACGTAATGATTTTCATCTTGATTCCCTATAATTATCAATATTAATAATTATCTGGACATATTTGGAAAATTTAAGCTGTATGTTTCTCATTTTCCTATCAATAGATTACCTGAGCTAACGGCTCCATGATAATTGAATCCAAATATGCTTGCATATTATGTTTAGGGTCCGTCCAGAGATTACGTAAGCATCTAAACATTAAATTAAAAATTCATCTTGTGTAGTTGAAAATCAACTACGTGATTGAAAGTCAAACTACTTGGTAGAAAATTGATGCTTTTCTTAGAAATCACTCTTATTGGACAAAAAATTAATCTTTTCTCTTCAAAATTGATCTTTTTGGTTGATAATTGAACTTTTTTGTTACATTTTTTTTTAATTCAGCTGGTTAAAATTTTGTTATCCTTTTGTTAAAAATCGATTTTTTTTACCGAAATTCAAACCATTCCATTTTTTTCTAAAACCTTATCTTTTTTAGTTGAAAATTGAGCCATTTGGTTACAAATGCATCTTTTTTATTTAAAATCAACGTTCTCGTTGACAATATATCTTTCCGTGTATAAGACTCAATTTTTTTTAAATATTCAACTTCTTAGCATAGAAACTTAATTCTTTTCTTGAAAATTTGTTATTTTGAGTAGATAATTTTTTTTTCTTTGCTGAAAATTTATCTATTTAATTAAAAATTCTGTTGCTAAAAAAAATAAATTGCTTTGTTAAAAGTGATAAGCTAACGCCTACGTCACTTTAGGGGGCGGGAGTGACGGGTGAGGCAAAACTTTAGCCGTCAAATAGGGGGACTGGCGGGAAGGGGGGGGAGAAAAAATTCCAAATTAGTAACTTAGTTTATGGATAGCCCCTTAGTAAATTCTTTATAACTTGTATCTGATAATGATAACTTGAATTATTCCAAAAATTTAAGTAATATATTATACGTGTAATAATATAATATACGTATGCAATAGTCTTGTGTCCAATGAGATATCTCTGGATGTCTTCTAATAGCTTTGAATTAAAAAAAAAAGGAATTGCTATTTGAAATAGTGGAATTTTACGAAAGCCATGTGAAATTTTGCTGATTCATCTTGTGTATCAAAATTATTAAAAATATGATACAGATCTTTTAATCATAGATTTTATTTTGACATTCATCGATGTACTCATAGAATACATAAATTAAAAAAATTAGTTTCTGATTCACGAATCATGAGTGGAAGAAAATCATTTGAAATCAATTAAAAATTGCCTAAAAGGTGACAAAAATACTTGAAAGTTAATTTAAATGCGTGACATATTGCAGAGAGTAAACTGCTCAAATTCGGTGATCAAACGAGAAGTTATACACAATTGATGTATCTAAGCGGAAAATGCGAAAAATTATACTCATTATGTCATATCCAATGAATAATAAAGTAAGAAAAGTTTGTCATCCTGTTTTTTGCTCAGAACGACAGAAAATAAGTGCGTTCAAATCCTGCGCTAAGTCTGCGCAAATTATTTTTCTAATTATAGTCGCTTCAAGTTTCTAGAAACTGGTTTAAATAGACTGCGGTGTGAATAATTAGGCCAATACATGCAAATTGATTGAGCTTAATTACCCATAACGATTTCTGGTCACCCTTGTGCAAAATATCAAGTTCTATTCGTCCTAAAGATTGCGAAAATCCGAGCTGGTCTTACAACACGTCTTTTGACCCCCCAAGAAACACATCATACAAAAATGTTAAAAACTGTGTATACACAAAAGAACCTATGAAATCATGTGAAGTTAATTTTTGTTTCCAAAGGAGCTGCAACAAAAATAAGTCCCGCTTGCAGAAAAGGATCCCAAAACAATAAATAAGCTCTAAATGATACCTCAGTTGGGGTGCTAAATCATCCCAATTGTAATTGAGCCTATGTATGAAAAATCTATTTTTCACTTTACCCACTTCGACATTTTGTTTAATTAATAACATAATTTTTACCTTAAAGCACATTCATAATCGAACTCTGATGAACATAACTTTATGCAGAAAATATAAAAATGCAATATTCCTGCAATTAAAATAGATATAAGGACTTAATAAATATCATTTTCGGGTAACGTAGCAAAGTTGTAAACATAAAGGAGCATTCATATGCAAGAAACTTTTCGTCGGAGTCATCGGCAGTGCTGCTAATGTGGGCCCTCTGCTCTACTGCGCATGCGTTGCCCAATGCGCTTTATTAGATGCCACTGGCGCGCCTATTTGAAATGTTAAAAAATACAATTTTTTCATCAGGTAAATAATAAAAGAAAATGATTATTCAGTAAATAACAAATATCATGTTATTTAAAGTAATCTTTTTCCATTTTTTTAATTATTGCTACTAAATCATGCATTTTAAAATGTGTATATTAACTGAAATGGATAAAAGAATTTAATTATAGGCACAATATGTAATATTTAATATCTAATTATCGAGCAATAGTAATTCGAATTTTATGAAAGGAGAATATCAAATAGAAAGTAATAAAAAATAGAGATAATAAATAGAAATATAAAAAATCGAAATATACTTTGTTCAATTACCAGCAAAAATATTGAATCTATTTTTTATAATAACGCACCTACGCGATTCGAATTGGTTTTCAGTTTTTTTTCAAGATGAGAAAAATACGAAAATTTTCGAAGATTTTAAGGAAATGCTGGAAAATCCAGAAAAATAAGATTCACAACACTGTAAAATTTCCGAGTTAGAAAATCCTCAATTAATAAAATTACGAGAAATATAAAATTGTCAAAAATTAAAAATGATGAATTGGGAAATTCTCGACAGGAAATTGCCGAATTATAAAATATCCGAAGTAGAAAATTTCCTAATTATAAAATTCCTGAAAAAAACAATAAATAAAAAATTATTAAAAAAATAATAATTAGTGAATAATAAATAAAAATAATTAAAAATTAAATACTTAAATATTTTGTATCAAAGAAACAAATTTGTCCAATGTTCAAAGTTTTAAAAATTTATTGTTTCAACTTAAGATACCAATAATTTAAAAAAATGTATTTCTGGGTGAACAATGTTGTTTGAAAATGTGCATAGGAAAATTAGGAGAAAAGTTTTCAAAAATCGAATTTTGCATTGAAAAAAATAATTAAAAAGAAACTCAGAGAAAAATCAGTGCTGAATTGAATTCTGCGATGTTTGTTCGTACGTGTGTTGAAATTTATTTTTCTATACCATTTTTTTACATTTATAGTTTTTTTTATTTAAAAAATAATGTCAAAAACTATTACCATTTAAAAATTTCTCTTTGGTAAAAATATTTTATTATTGTATTTTAAATAAATAAATAATATTTATTAAAAAACTTTTTTTTTATTTATTCGAGTTCGGGAATTTTTTAGTTTAGATATTTTATAATTCGGCAATTTTGCGTCAGTAATTTTATCATTCGGGATTTTCAAATTATGTCAATTTTTATAATTTCAGGAGTTTTATTATCAAGAGATATTCTAATTCAGAAATTTTATAGTGTGGGAAATTTTATTTTTTTGGATTTTTTAGCTATCCCTTATAGTCTTGGAAAATTTGTGTACTTCTCGTATTTTGAAAAAAAAAACAACAACTAAAAACCAGTTTAAAATGCGTCGATGCTTAATTACACAAAACAAATCTAGCATTTATGCTAGTAGAAAAAAGTTTTTATTTTACCTAATATACTTTTTTGTGCGTATTGAAATAATTTCGACTGAGTTTCTATTTACTATTCAACTTTCATAAAATTTGAATCACAATTCCTCGATAAATAAATGTTAAATATTTTTCATTGTACCTATAATGAAATTATTTTATTCATTTTAATTAATATAAAAAATTTTAAATGCATAAATTAGTAACAATAATTTTAAAAAAATCAAAATAGATTGCATTAAATAACATGATATTTTGTATTTACTGAATACACATTTTATTTTTTTACCTAATGCTTAGAATATATTAAAAGCCATCCACGTATCACTTAAATATGTTGAAATATAATTATTTTTTATCATTATTATTAAATACAAAATTGTATTTTTCAACATTTCAAATAAGCGCGCCCTACTTTGCCAACGCTTGGTTCGTGAACGCGCATTGATGTTCTTTTTTTTAAATGTATGTCTGTATGTATGTGCGTCTGTAGATTAGTAGTTTGTTAGCACGATAACTTTCGAGAAAATTGACCTATTGAAATCTGCTTTGGTATACTCTTTTAGTTTCCTAAGCTGAAGGTAAGTTTCGTTAGCCAGACATTTTAGATAAAAATTCATAAAGTTCGAGCATTTAAAAAATTTTAAGACCCCTTTTTTAAGATTTAAAAATTGTATGAACGGTTATTGGTAGTACTTGAAAAAAAAAACTATTAATCCCAATGACTCTTTTCAATAAAAAAACAACTAGAGTTATAGCATTTATGAAATTCAACAAAACAAACGAGAATGAAAATTTAAACCAAATAACGCACGATATAAAAAACAGTCAAAAAAATAAAAGCGTTTCTCTTTTGAAGACATTTACGATTATCATGAGATCTTTAAAATTTTTGTTTGGAAATCGAAAATTCAAATTTTGATCGCTCAAAAAATAATAAAAATTCAAGAATTCCATTTTGCGATCAAACTATGCAAGATACGACTGAAGATGATTTGACAAAAAGTGTTCATTAAAAAAAGATCTACATATTTTTTATTAACCATTTTTTTTGCAGTACGTGTAGTTTTTGTTTTATTCTTAAAAAGCAACAATAAGAATTAAAAAATTAAATTTAGGGACAAACGACGCAAGATACAAAAAAAAACAAGTAGACAAAAGTTGTCTTACATAAAAAAGCTTTAAATTTTAAATTTTAAATTTTTTGATAGGATGCGTAGTTTCTGTTTCAATCGTGAAAAATAACAATAAAAATGTAAAAAAATTTTTTTTGAAAAAAGGACGCAACGTGACAAAGAAGTTAATAAACAGAAGTGGTTCACTAAAAAAGGATCTACAAATTGGTTATCAATTATTTTTAGATTGGACGACTAGATTTTTTTTATTGTGTAAAAACATTACGAATAGAATATTTAACTTTTGAAAAAATGACACAAGTTGCAATAACATATCATTTGGCAGAAGTTTTCACATAAATTGTGTCTAAAAATTTTCTTTAAACCACTTTACGCTAGAATGTCTATTTTTGGTTTCAATAATAAAAAATAACCTTGAAAATAAACAAATTATATTCATGGAAAAACAACACAAGTTGCAATAAAATGTTTATCAGTAAAGTTTTTTTCATAGAATCCATTTTTTTTCAATTTTGGAAACAAAACAATCAAAATAGGTCTTTACTTTACTTTGCAATATCTGAATAGGCCATTCGAGGCTGAGGTACAAAAGTAAATGTAATGTAAATTTGATGTAATAGTGTTGAACATAATGTAGAGAAGTTCACATTGTAGATGAAATCGAGTGCGAAGCACGAGATACATAATCAGAATGTGTTCGTTAAAGCCAAAGGAGCTTTAACAAAAAAGAATTCATAATCACCAAATTACAGTTGTTCATGCTTTGACCTTTAGTTTTAAAGCCTGTGCAAAAATTTTGAGAAAAAACATAATGGTGAAACAGGTAGAGCGAGATACATAAATATATTATCGAGCGCAAAGCGCGCGAGCCAACTGACACGCATCCTAGGTTTGGTGAATCTTCTATGCCGCGCGCGCAGCGCGCGATGAGAATATGCTCGAGCAGGGTGCAGATTTTTCAACTTGTAATAAGGAAAACTTCACTGCGCAATAAAACGCTTTTTACAACAACAAAAATTACGAAAATTGCCCTGATAGATTGTGGAAACACAAAATAGTCATTAAATGCAGATTTTTAATTTTTTTAATTGTACATAAGGATCACTGAATCGAGGACCGGGCTCAGGCATAGACGGTCCTCGATTCAATGCTATACGAGCACTGACCATTCAAGCGATGTAGGCCGGTCAAGGGGCGCTCGGGGAGGAGAAAGAATCAGTGACCCGTGAACGACCATGAAGATGGCCCTCGATTCATCGGCCTTCGATTCAGCAATGAGTATATATATATATATATATTTTAAACATAAAATATATATATTTCTGGTTACTATCTAGATATGAGTATACTCCTAATTAATTCACTATAGGTCTCAGTCGGCTCCCCCTCTCAAACCCAAAAATAATAATTTTCACCTCAACTGAGAAAAACGCGAATATCTCCTAAACTAGAACCGGCTATAAGTGCCCCTGTCATCCGGATGCCCACAAATATAGTTCAATTTTCGCCCAGAAAAGATCAATTTTCTACCAAAAATTATATAGTTACATTTTCAATTTAAAAAATAAATTTTTTACTTATAGAAATTAATTTTTGATCAAATAGTTAAATTGTCAACCAAAGAAATAAATTTTTCACTAAAATAATACATGAGATGACATATTTGCGATTATTTTTTTTTTATTTAATTATTGTCCTACGTGTTATAAATGTAGAGAAGATTTCTTCATTGTTATAAGGTTCGCTAATATTTATTTTTGTTCTGGAATTAATTCATAAGAAATATATATTTTTTTTAATAAAATAAAAATGAGATTTTGTCAGGTTTCGTCCTGTACGTCAGTAAGGCTATGTGAATCAGTCCTGCCTTAGAAAATACATTTTATAATTTATGGATTTAACAGTTTAAATGACAATATATTTAATTAAAGTGTATATTTGTTTAAAAAAAATTCTATGTTTGTTTGTAAATTTTGTAAATTTCGCTGATAATGATATAATGCATTTCAATCACGCAGAGGGGTTAAAACTTACTCAATTTTGTTTAAGCCAAATTAAAATTAAAATTTTGTGAACAATAACTTTTTTCAAATGAAAAAACTAACAAAAAATATTGAATTTTTATGAATTTAATTTCTTCCTTCTACCTTGATAGTGCTTAAAAGTTACGATTTAGTAGAAATAAGAATAACCATTTTAACCTTACTGTACTACAGAAAATTGCATCTTGTCTACTACAATTACAAAACAAAGACAAATATATCCCTTTAGAAATTCATTTTTCAGAATCTACCAACCAGTCTTTTAAACAAGAGGGAAGAAAAATCACAGAATTTTTTCCATATTGGATCCTTGGGTATAAGTTTATTCAGTGCAACGTTGTCAGTTTTATAGTTATGAACGTTCTTTAAAATTCCAAAGTTTCGTATGACAGAAACTGGTAAACTCGGAAAAGCGTGTTACGATCTTTGCGGTCTTAAGCCAGAAAGTTTATTCTTAAACCAAATAATTACAATTTCTCCTGCTATTTCCTAAAATTTAATCCTGTTTTTTATGAAAATGGTTATAATATAAAAGTTCTTTAAATTGTGCCAGTGGAGTTATATCACGTGATTACTTATTGTCGCCCTAACTAAGCCTTAATTTGCGCAGTTATAAACAGAATAATATATGAAATAGAAATATTGAAAGAAAAGCAGATGGGACAAAAATTACTGAAAATAAGTTTTTAAAAATTCTTTTTTTTTTTGTTTTTAAATATTGATACAAATTCTGTATCCAATAATTCACTTTTAATTTTTTACTTAAGTTTTGGCCCTCAACTGTGGCCGAAACAGCACTATTAAAGGAAATTTGTATGTGTTTTTGAAAATGAAATTAATCAACTTTAACACATATCCGTGGTTTAAATGCATTATATTATTAAATTTAAAATTTACAATATTTATGAACATAGCACTTAAAAAATATATATAGATTGCAATAAATTTAGGTCATTTAAGCAGTTAAATGTATAAATTATAAAATGTATTCTCTAAAGACAGGACTGATTTACATGGCCTTCCTCACGAGTCCGGTGAGTCAGTCTAGGACGAAAATAAAAAATCAAATTTTAATTTAATGAAAAGAATATATATCTTTCTTAACAGTTAATTTTAGACTCAAAATAAATATTGACGAGCCTTATGCAATTCAAAAATCTTCTTTACAAATAATAAATCTTTAAAAAAAACTACATTTTGAACAGAAGCAAAAGAGTTCAAAATTCAACTAGGAGACGTACTTAACGTTGTCTGAGTTTCTAATGGTATTTCCGCTGCCGCCCTTCCCCCATACATCCTCGTACCCTGTTACTGACTGTATTTTTTGGCGCGACCCTCACCCCTCCTCAAATTGGAAACGTATTTGATGGGCGCTCCCTAACTTCAACTCAAGGATTTTTAAATACTTGAATTAGCTATGTGACGTGATGAGCTTCAGATGTCATGTAAAATGAAAATCACATGTGCAAATGTTTGGTTATTAATATATGCAGAAGAAGGAAATAAGTTATCATTCAAGTTTGAAAATATTACCAATGTTAAAAAATTAATTCTGCTATTGATTTGGCTTTTTCTCAATTTCAAATATGCCTTTTTTATCGTATAATCTA
>JAUELO010000094.1:1176845-1189676 GCA_032357855.1 Amphibolips quercusostensackenii | reverse complement strand
AAGTGAGGCAGGCTCCAACTTCACAGTCTTCAATTCTTATCGTGATCTGTTAAATTAACCTTGAATATGCTGGTCCGTTCAACAAGTTGGGCAGGTGTCTGATTGCAGTTGTATGACAAGCAATCAAACATTTTTTTAAGGACAGATGTGTACCAAGTTCTACTAACTCTTATACCACCACGCTTCAAATCTTCTTCGTTTTTTTGTAGGAAAATCTCCTACATAGTCAAGATTTTCAAATCTGGAGAAAGATACTGAACCTTCGGAGAATCAGAGCTTTTGTAGTGCCCATTGTTAGATGGGAATGAAGCGATGTAATTTTTCATGATGCTAACAAATTCAGCGCATTATATAATATTCCGGCTACCACTACGTCCATTCGACAGAACACCATGTCTCTGGATTAATTTTTTATATAGGGTACTTAAACAAGAAGAAGTTATTACGAATGTGTTTGAGTATGTCGTGCAATACACTCCAGTTTCTAATTTTTCTCCAATTGATAGGAAGTATTTTAAAGTGCTTTGCCTGCGGCTGTCACTTTGATTACTATATTGCCCACGTTGGCATCCAATAACTGTGCGTGGCTTTATCAATTTGAAAAGGAAAGACTGCTATTTTTTGTAATGCGACAATTTGTAAAACTCTCGCTAGAGTTTTTTTCGATGTTTCAAACTCAAAGTCTTGCAAGAGTGACTATAGACAGAGCTTTTTTCTGGAAAAGCAAAAGTCTCTTCTACTTTCGAAAATTTGTTATTTGGAGCTACACTAATCATATGACCTAAAATATGAAAATATTTAATATAGTCAGAAATTCTTACATTCGTTAAGTTTTTAATCTTCTCTCTTTATTAATTATGTGTTCCCTAAGGGCTTACATAACCTCCGTTTTTTACAAGACCATCTGCAAACTTTACATCAACTCATATTTATTGGCTTCTAGTCAATACGACTTTCGTTTCCTTTTTCACCCTTTCACTTTTTTTTAATCTCATCCTCATTTTTCCATTTTCCCACATTGATTTTTCATTCACTTTAATTTGCCCCTCTAGCCCTCTCTAGCTCCATTCACTCCTCACCTATTCCATTCTCCCTAATAATCTTTGCTACATTCTCTTGCCAACTTACATGATCTTCTATTCCTCTTCCACATCCTTTCAATGCATGCTTCCATGTTTCCTTTACCCACTTACATATCCTGCCTTTTCTTTTATCTTTCTTATCCCAATATATTTCCTCCCTTACCTCGTTTCCGAATCTAAACCTTGCTATCCTGGTCCATTTACTCTCTCTCTCTCTCTATCTCTTCTCTAAATACTTTGGTATTTCTTCCTTTTTTATCGTCTTATAAGATTTATTATATTTTGATTGCCTAATCATTCCCCATCTTTCCATTAATTGTATTTCTCTGTCACTTCTCTCAAATTTTATATAGCATACTTTATTTCCCTCTTCTATATCTCTAGTTCTACAAAACTCCCTTCTTTCTTCTTCCGATATTGTAAGTTCTATCGCCCTCCCTCTCCTTTCTTCTAGCTCCTTCAAACACTTTTCCGCTAATTCCTCTTCCTTTACCTCCTTTAACTACGTCTCAAATTGCTATGCCCTCTTTTCCGCTCTAGTACTTAATTTAAATCTAAGCGCTTCTTCTCTTACCATATATCCATTTGTCCTCCAGCCTACCCCCAGCGTCCACCCTATGTACCTTTCTTATGAACTCTCAATCTGTTTCCTATCCTTCCATCCCATATATCCGCTCCATAACCCAATACCGGCTATACCAGATAATCATACAACCACATTCTCTTTCTCCAATCTTTTTTTAACCTTCTTTCTCCTATTTCCCATGTCTGTTCCATTACCCATGCAGCTTTTTATCCTTTTTCTTACATGAGTTCTATGGTCTCCACATAATCGCAATGTATATCCCAATTATTTATACTCTTTTACTTTTTCTAGCTTTACTTCCTTTCATCTCCTAGTCCATTATTTCTATCTTTCCCTACTATTTTTAAACCTTTTTATCTTTATCCTTTCTACATTCAAGTTCAATCTGTTCTCATCTAAGTATTTCTCTTATAATGTAATTAAGCCCGCTATCCCTTTTTCATCCTCTGCCATCAACACTATATCGTCTGCGTATTCCAATGTATATATCTTTTTCTCACCCGCCCTAACTCCTTTTTATCCCTTCTTCTTTATTTCCTCTTCTAAGTCTAAGATTAATACAATAAATAAAAGCAGGCTCACAAAACAACCTTGCCTTACTCCTCTAACTAAATAGAAGCTATCCCCTAGTTGTTCTCCTACCTTCACACTACTCTTTGTCTCTCTAAAAATTTTCTATAACCTCTTCTTCAGACTTCTATTGTCTCCTTTTTTTAACACAACTTTCTTCATCTTAGATCCGCTTGAGGAGTAAAACGCCGCTTTTAAGTCCACGAAGATTGCTATAATTGCTCCTTTCTACCTATTAATTTTTTTAATAATCAGATAATTTACAACAGATATGTTGTATATCACCCTTATTTCTTTTCTAAACGCTGTCTGATTCAGTAGCACTATCTTTCTCTCCTCAACTTCCTTCTTTAATCTATCTGAAAAAACCGTTACATATACTTTATGCTATGTTAGCATTAGCGTCACTCTCCGATAATCTTCAGCTTCCTTCCCTTTGCTTTTCCTTATTATAGGTACCACTATTCCTTTTTTTCATAACTCTGGCTAACTCTCTCTTCTCTGTAGTCTATTGCACATTATCCATGCTTATTTCTTTAGCTCTGTCCCCCTATATTTTCAAACTTTATTTGGAATCTTATCTATTCTAGGCACCTCTCCATCTTTCATTATTCCTAACACTTTTATTATGTCTTGCATGGTTAGGGCCTTATCCCCTTCTCTTTTTCTATCATATTTTCCTCCTTTCACAACTTTCCTCTCTACCCCCCGCCCCCTAGAACATGCATAAAGTATTTTTTTATTCTGTCATCTCTATATCCTTATTTACTATTATTTTTCTTTTTCTCTCTCTATTAACTATCTTCCAAACCCCTTTTTCCGTCCTAACTTTCTCCACTTTTTCTTTAAACCTTTTTTTTCTCTTCTTTTGTTTAATCACACAACTCAGGATACTTTTTTTTCATTTCTATACTTTTTTGCTCCTTTTTTTCCTCCATTTTCTCAATTCTTGTCTAACTTTCTTTTTTTTTCCTTCACATTCTTTATCCCATTCACTTTGATTCCTGCCTTCACTAACTTCTTTGCTTGTAAATTATAATGCTCATTTCATTTTACATATCATTCTCTTCAACTCCTTGTTTACATTTCTCTCTCCTATTTTGAACTAAATAAACTTTTCCTTGAAATTTTTTTTTCCTGACCTTAATAAATCCCCTCTTTCTGCTCTTGTTACCTTTGCCTTTCCTTTGTCTATATTTCTATAACTTTCCCTCCTCTAAAATCGCTGTTATGGAAAAGCAATTTAAATCTATGTAATCCTTTATCTCTAGTTCCTTGACCTTCTCTCTTACCTCATCGTCCACTATCACATAATCAATTACCGTTTCCTTTCCTCCTGCTGAGCGTGTATATTCTCCTCCTCATTCACTTCTATATTCCCATTTAAGACAAACTATTTCATCTTCTGTGAACACTTTAACGATTTCTTTCTCCCCCCATTTAGTATCTTGTCTTTGGAAGTTCTTTCCCTCTCTCCTCTATCTCCTGTTCTTGCAATGAAATCTACCCTTACTATAAGCCTAATCTCTTCCTCATTTTCTTCCATAATTTCTTTTATTTTCTTTGAATTCTCCTGCATATTACCGTTTACAATCAAACCTACTACCTGCCACTTTTTCCCGACTATTTCTACTTATTCCACTATTTATCCGTTTTTTTTTCTATCTCTTTTTTATCTTTTCCTGTTATACATTCGCTCCTTACTTCCATCACCATTTCTCTGATTGCTTTGCCTCAAAATGCTTTTTTTCGCATTTTCACCTGTTACTCATACCCTTTTGGCTACTTACTCTCTTCCATTACGCTCTTACCCTCACTCTCTCCCATACTCTTTTATCTAGCCACGTCTCTATCATTACAATTACTTCCCAGTGTGCCTGATAGTTTATAAACTTTTTATCCTTTCTTTTAAAGCCTGCTTTATTCCAGTAACATATCCTGCATTTTTTCCTTCTTTTATTTCTCGCCTCTTTTAGTTTTCTACAATTTTCACACTTCTACGTACCTTTCCTTTCTTTTTCCTAATTTCTTTGTCCTAAGCATACCATACATCTTCTATCTTTATTTTTCCATACTGAACTTATGTTCTTTTTTCATTGCTTATTTTCTCTTTTGCTATTTTCATTAACTTATACTGCATATTCCTTTATATTCAGGTCAAATCAATTTCTGTTCTCTCCAGCGTTTCATATAACGCCCTCTTTTTTGTCACTACTTCCCTCTTGTATAGCCATTTCTTAAGTTTCACTAATACCATTACCTCTTTTTTTCCTTTTCTTTTTCTATACTTCGCATTTTCTCTATCTCTACCTTAGCACCTATCCTTTTTAGCACATCTTTCACTCCTGCCTTCAGTTCCGTACCCTCCAATCTTAAACTTTTGATCATTATGTTACTTTTTTTCTATATCTCTTTTTTCTTTCTATTTTTCTTTCTGTTTCCCTTAGACTTTTTCTCTCCTTATTCCCACTATCCTCACCACCATAATACCTTATAAGTTTTCTATCTGCTTATCTATCTGTTTTCTATTTGATCCTTATATTATTTTCTCTCCTCTTTCTTTGCCTTTTTCGCTTATCTGCTTTACCCCTAAGATCATTTTACGCATTTTGTCTACTTTTGAAT
This sequence comes from Amphibolips quercusostensackenii, assembly GCA_032357855.1. NCBI lineage: Eukaryota > Metazoa > Arthropoda > Insecta > Hymenoptera > Cynipidae > Amphibolips > Amphibolips quercusostensackenii. The sequence goes on along the minus strand of JAUELO010000094.1, from coordinate 1,184,813 downwards.
TTAATCTTCTTTCGGCTTTCTGCTTTTAAATTTGTCTCCCTCTTTCTCCTTGCCTTTCTCCACCGCTCCATTCTAATCTCTTTCCAGTGGTGTTGTGATTATTTTCGGAATTTTTAGGGTGGATGTTACTTCTAACTTATCTTCACTACCTTCTCTTTCCGCCCTATCACTCTTCCTATTTATGAACCGCTCGATTGAACCGAAACTCTTCGCCATTCCTCTCCCTCTCTACCGTTTTTTTTATACTTCACCCACCTTTTTCTCTTACGCTTCAGCGTACAGAATATTTCCTGATCTGAGTCCCCGATATCCATCAAACTGATTTAAAGTATCCTCGCGTATCGTTCTACGTAACTTGCGTAACTTCTGTCGCTATTGTTGTGACTCACCCTGCAACCTTCAATTATTCCGTGCTTCTCTCTACGTATTCCGCCTTGGCATTGCTACTGGGATGCACCAGTCTCCCTACCCTGCTTCCACGTTTAAAAAACCAACCTAACCTCTGACGCCACACAAAAGAAACTCAGTCGCTCATAATGTCACTCACTTAGTGATTCTTCTAATTCTATCATTTTGGAAATTAAAAAATTATTCCCGATTTCCCTGTAGTCTCGTGGAAATCCACTTTCCGTCGCAACAAAAGCAACACTTATAAATTAACTCAACAGTGACTTTCTACGGCAGTATATTGCCTATAAACTATGATTTTTTGTGTATTTGCGAAATAAAAAATAGTATTCTCTCTTCAAGAAATAAATTTTTTTAGATTAATCTTAAAATAAATTTCTGACATCGTAGTAATTTATTTAAATAAAAACAAATTAGAATAAATTAAAATGGTTTACTATTACAAACAAAAATACATTAAGCAATGGATGGAAATTTATTAAGACACAATGGAAAAGGAGAAAGAAAACAGGAAATGAGAAATAGCAAGGAAGAAGGGGAAAAGGGAAAGGGAAAAGAAAAAAGGACAAGAGAAAAGGAAAAAGAAATGAGAAAGGGAAAGGGGAATAGGAAAGAGAAAAGAGATTGAGTTGCATAATACTTTTACCTAGGAAACAATAAAGAATTTATTGTTTGTACGTTTTTATATAATATCTATATTTCGGAAAATTTCCACTCGGAGAGTTGAGCAGGTTATATTGATCAAATTAAATTCATTAACTGTATTAGGTTTTCGCTTTTTTGGAAGTTTAGATGCAATCCATTCTTTTTGCATTATATATTATTTGTAATATGACAGACTGTCCAAAAAGTAACGAAACACCTAAATAATTTTCCAGGTAAAATATTTTTTCAAATAGCCGAAGTCATTCTTGGAGTAACTTTTAAGGGGAAATCCATTAGTGACTTGGAATTTAACCTTGAACTTGACCTTCAAGGTAATTTCAAGATCAACTATGTTCTCTAAAAATTAGAACACCTATTATTGACAACGGAAATCGAAAGAGCGGGAAATTTGATGTCCAAACATGTATTGAGCTCATGGGTCAAAGATGACCTTGAACCCATTTGAGAAAACAAATTTGACTTTGAAATAATCTTGAAGGTCAAGCTTAAGGTCAAATTTAAGGTCACCACTGGATTCCTCCTTTAAAGTTACTTCAAGAATGACCTTGACTTTTTAAAAATATTTGACCTGAAAAATTATTGAGGTTTTTCGTTACTTTTTGGACACCCTGTATATTATCTATCATTATCAGGGCGATTTTTTTATCTCAAAACATCGAAATATCTGAAGAAATACGCATCTCACGAAAAAAATGTCCTCAATAAAAACTTTTTATTTTCGAGGGGGAAAAGCGACTGTGCAAAAATTACCCTCACACCCCACTCCCTTGAGGCGGGCGGTGGTAACTTTCAAATTTTAAATAAAAACCTATATTTTTCATTTCAGATTTAGATCCCTTATTGAAAAATACGTAAGTTTTATCAACATTTTTTTTTTTAATTTTTTCCCTTTTGAAATTCTTAAGTCACCCCCTCCCGCCCCTGAGGGTGAAATGTAAGGTAAATTTTTACAAAGTTGACCTTACCCCTTGAAAATAAACATTTTTTATTACTGAAGCAAAAATTTACACTACACCCCACCTTCTGGGGTGAGAGGGGACATATCAAAAATTTCAAAAAGGAAACAAAGTTAAAAAAAGATTTCCGAAGGAAGCCTACGTACTTCTTAATGGAGAATCTGAATCTGAATTAAAAAATATAGATTTCCTATAAAGTTTTAATATACTTATACATTTTAATATACTTTATTTATTTGAAGTTAAAATATTTTTATAGATTTATTTTTTTAAATTAATTTTTAAAGTGAAGTTTTTATTATTTTGTTTTTAGATAGAATTTCATCGTTCTTAGTTTAAAATTCGACAATTGCATTATAAATTGATGAAATTTATTGTGAGTTCGTCTTTTGCTGGTAGAAAATTAATCTTCTTGATTAAAAATTGAACTTTTTACTTAAAAGAACATTTAGTATTTCAGAAGCCTTGCTTGAAATTCAACTATTTCGTTAAAAAATGTTTTTTTTTTAAATAATTTTTTTAACTGAAAATTTCATTCTTTTTTTTCTGTCTATAAATTCAACAATTTAGCTAGAAATTCATATATTTTATTGTATATAATTATCTTTTATGGTAAAAAATTAATCTTCTCGGTTGAAAATTCAGTTACTACTTGGTTGAAAAGTTAACTTCTTTGCTAAAAATTTATTTGATTATTTAAAGATCCATCTTCCTGATTGAAAATTCAACTACTTTTTTATATTTATTTTTTTTATTACTTTTTTAACTAAAGATTTTATTATTTTGTTTTTGTTTAAAAATTAATCGTTTTTAGTTGAAAATTTAAAAATTTTGTTAAGAATATTTATATTTTTTTATATATTTTATATTTTATATTTTATTTATTTTATATATTTTATTGTAAATTTATCTTTTTTGGTAGAAAATAAATCTTATCTGTTCAAATTTTATTTACCATTTGTTTGAAACTTTAACTTCTTTAATGAAAATTCATTTTTTTATTCAAAGATCTATCTTTCTGGTTGAAAAATCAAGTCTTTTTTTCAGATTTTTTTCTTAAATTTAATTTTTTTACTGAAAAATTTTATTATTTTATTTTGGGTAAAGAATGGATCATTTTTAGATAAAAATTCAACAATTTCGTTAAAAAATTATAAATTTTATTGTAAGTTTGTCTTTTTTGATAGAAAATTAATATTCTGGATTGAAAATATTTAGCCTCATTGTTAAGATTTTTTTTAATAATTCAAAGAAATTTTTTTTATGAAAATTTTATTATTCTATTGTTGGTTAAAAATTCAACAAAGTGGTTGAAAATTTATGTATTTTATTCTGAATTCATCTTATTTGGTAGAAAAGTAATCTTCCTAGTTTAAAATTTAATAACTATTTAGTTCAAAATTAAACTTTTTTGTTAAAAATTCATTGCATTATTTATAGAGCTATCGTTCTGGATGAAAATGCAACTTTTTTTCTAATAATTTTTTTTTAACTAATTTTTTTTAACTTCAAATTAAATTATAATTTTTTTCGTTGAATATTGATCGTTTTTAGTTCAGAACTTAACAATCTGACTAAAATGTATGTATTTTATTGTTATTTTGACATTTTTGGTAAAAAATTAATCTTTTGGATTGAAAATTTAATAGCTTGGTTGAAAATTGAACTTCCTTGTTAAAAATTCATTTTTTTATTTGAAGATCCATCTTTTTAGTAGAAAAATCAATTATTTTATTAAACATACCTTTTGTAAAAATAATTTTGTTATCTGTATATTTAACAATTCTATTGTTGGTTATACATTTAACAATCTGGTTAAAAATTTATGTATTTTATTGCAAGTTCGGCTTTTTTAGTAAAAAATAATTTTTGTTGATTGAAAATTGAATTACGTTTTTGACCAAGGTTGTAGTATTTAAATAATAGTAGTTTTTCAGGTTTTTTGTTTATTCATTCCGCGTTATTAACAACGACGCACAGTGGACTATTTTGCAAAATTTACTTTTAAAACCTAATATCTCTCGAACGAATTAAAAAAAATAGATGTTCTTCAAACTAGATTGAAGCTTATTAAACGCGCAATAATGAAAAATTACCGAAAAGAGTTTTTCTGAATTTCTCAACCCGGAAAATGCAGGAAAAAACCAAAATTTTTTGACAAAAATTATAAAATTCACTAAAACTATAAAAAAAGTTTTTTCAGTGCAAGACATAATATATTAGAGATTTTTAAATGCTGAATTTAAATCTGCTAGAGAAAATAGCGTAGCCTATTTTTCTCCGAGAAAAATGCAAACATACAAAGAATTTTTTTTTTTATAAATTAATCAATGCAAACCTATAAAGACCTACGATAATTTTATTACTACAATCTGGGTCCAAAACCATAACACCAACTTTAAAAAATTGTTTGTTTTTTCATTCCAAAATTTACATCTTTAGGTTAAGGAATCTCATTTTTGTTTGTTTATAATTTCAACTATTTTGATAAAAAATGAATCTGATGTGTTTAAGGATTTAAACATTTTGCTAAAAATTCGCGTTATTTTGAATAAATTCAACAGTGTTTGATGTAAAATTAAAATATTTTAATCAATCAAGTTACTCAATCGGTGACCGGCAGAATACTAATTTTTTAATCGAAATGAAAAGACGCGTCATTTCCGGACTCTATAAAAAAATTTTTAACAAAGTTAAGAAGCGTCGATTAATTAAGGCTTTTTGGGAGGGAGAAGGTCCGGAAAATCTTACCAATCCTCGCTAAAGGGAGGGTACTCTGGATGGGGGAGGGGGACAAAGCCCCCCAAAGTTAGGCACCAATTTACAAAATTCATACTCTATTTCATTACAGAAAAATATTAAAAATAATTTATTCCGCAAATTAAACAATTCAAAATTATCAATCGCCTGAAGATTGAAATTGAAGTTTTAATTGAATCTTCGATATCATCGAGCATTAAGAACATCATTCTAACACCAAAGGTCAAAACATAAAATCATTGATGATCTTTTGTGTAATAGGAAAAATTCAGGCGGAGGGCAAGTTTTTCAAAAATTCACTTTTTTTGTGTATTTACAAAGTAATTCAAGTTTTAACCAAGTATTTGAATTTTCACACGTAAAATATGAATTTAAAAAAAAAGTTTTTTTCTACTATAACATGAATATAAAATCAACATAAATAAGAAAATAAAATAAACATGAATTTTTTACTAAAAATGATAAATTTTCAACCAAAAATGAAATAATAACATTTTCATTAAAAAAGAATCATATTTGTCCAAAAGCAAAACGAATTTTCAACAAAATAGTTTCTACCAAAGAAATGAATTTTCAAGCGAAATGACGAATCTTCTACCAAAAAAAATTGAATTTTCAATAAAAATTTAATTTCAAGTAAAGCAGAATAATTTTTGACCACACAGTTGGATTTTTGAGAACCAAATAGATAATGTTTTTACCAAAAAGAAAAGTATCTACAAAAAAAATTACGAATTTTCGACGAGAGTTGAAATTTTAACTAAGAAAGATTTTTCAGTCAATAAAGAATAAAAATTTCATTACAAAAAAAATAAAATTTCTATAGAACAGCTGAATTTGCAAATGTTTCATTCACATTTAAAAAAATGCTTTATTAAAAAAAACGAAATTTTTATAAAACAGTTAAATTTTTTAAGGAAAAATATAAATCTACAAAAAAGGGAATAATTTTTAACCAAAGAGTAGCATTGTTATCCACAAAAATAATTTCTCTACCAAAAAAGAAGAATTTTAAGCACAATAAAAATGATAAATCTTCAATTATTTTCAACCAAAAAAACGATAAACTTTTAACAAAATTCATGCATTTTTCCTGAAAATGATAGATTTTTGAATTAAAATTAAATAATTATATTTTCAATAAAAAAAATTAATTTTCACACAAAAGCTAAGCAAAGTTTTAACGAAATAGTTAAATTTTTTACTAAGGAAATGCGAATTTTCTATAAAACAGTTTAATTTTCAACAGAAAAGTTCATTATCAACCAAACTTGGACTTTCTTACAAAATAGTTGATTTTTTTTAATGCATGAATTTTCAACTAAATAGTTGAACTTTTATACCGAAAATACTAATTTTCAACAAGAAAATCAACTTCTTACCAAATAGTTCAATTTTCCACCATTTTTAAACCAAAAAGACAAATTCTTAATAAAAAAGATAAATTTCCAAGAGAAAAAGCTAATTTTCAACTAAATTTAGACTTTCTGTCGAAAAACGAAAGTTTTTAGTAAAATGCATGAATTTTCAACCAAATAGTTGAATTTTCAACCAGAAGAGACAAATTTTCAACAACAGAAATATAACTGAGCTCTCTTTAGAAATTTTTTTACCAAAAGGGAGGAATTTCCTAACTCAAATCAAAACTTATAAAAAAAGAATTTTCTGCAAAAATGTTAACTATTTTTTAACAATTAGTTGAACTTTCTACAAAAATTGTTGGTTTCGACCAAAAAAGATTTTTATTGAAATTAAATACAGTTGCATTTAACAAAAAAAAAAAAAACGATTTTTTAACAAAATAGTTGAATTTTCTGCAAAAATAAATTAAATTTTTTACCAAAGGAGATAAATTTTGCAACAAAAAAGTCGAATTTGGACCAAGAAAGAAGAAAAAAAGGTTAACTAAATAGTTTTGATTTTAATTCGAAAAGACAAATTTCCTACAATACAGTTTTATTTTTTAACCAAAAATATGCATTTCCAACAAAAAGTTTAGATTCGAAACAAATAAAATAGTTCCATTTTTGACCAAATATATGAATTTTTAACCAAAAAAATTTTGATTACAATTTAAGCACAGTTGTATTTAACCAAAAAAAAAAAAAATTTTACCAGAAGAGAAAAATTTTGAAACGAAAAAGCCAAATTTTGAGCTAGGAAAGAAAAAAAATGTTCATTTAATTGTTGAATTTTCAAGTCGGAAAGATAAATTTTTTTCAAAATTAATTATAAACAAAAAATTATATTTCAAGCAAATAGTTGAAATTTTTATTGATTTATATAATTCGTTGGTATTGCAAAGAATGTTAAAAAAACTGTAAATCGCATAAAAACTGAAGGTCGTAGACTTTTTTGTACAGTTAATTTCTGTTTCGGACCATTGTGCGACGCACGTCAGCCAGGACCGTTGAGTAAACCAAGCCAATCCCGAGTCGATATATCGACTTCCGTGCCAAAGTCGAGCCGAGCTAAAACCGATCATGCGTATCGACAACCCAATCCTGACCCGACAAAAAATATCCATTCACATCTTCTAGTAGAATGATTCTTTTGCCATGGTCACAAGTGCCTATAGTATCATTTAGAGTATCCCAGAAGGCGTCTGTTACCTTATTACTTTCACCAACAAATAAAGCGTGAAACGCTATGCTAAACAGTCTTCTGATTTCGAATTTTATTCTAACTCACATTAATCTGGAAAATACAAATAATTGCCTCTCAACATGCTGTGTTGCTTTCTTATTTATAATCAGACCGACTCTGGCAATTATGTGATTCGCAATCTACTCCTGACCATGATTCGCTATTTACTCTTGATCATACTGTGAAAACAAGGAACTGGTTTAGAGATAATTATAGGCATTACAATAAGACTCAGAAAAAACACAGTCTCGAGTGGTACTAAAATGGTACCAGTAGTGGGATCCCAGAATCGTTTTTTTTGCATTGAAAATAACCGTCCTATGTAAAAACAGGACAGGAAGAAAATGATCCTGTTAAGAAGAGATCTCTAGTTTTTACAGGGCATTATTCGCAATCTACTCCTGACCATGATTGGCTATCTACTCCTGACCATCATTCGCTGTCTACTCCTGACCATAGTTCGAGTCCGTGCTTCAACTAGTTTAACTCAAATTCTTCTCTCCATTCGTCGCCTGGAACTTTGTCTTTACTT
>JAUELO010000094.1:1132972-1144303 GCA_032357855.1 Amphibolips quercusostensackenii | reverse complement strand
AGTTTTACAAAAATAGATCACATTCATTACATGTAATTATAACCTAGATTTGATAAAAGTATTCACTAATATTTTATTCGTAAATTGCCTTAGTTGGAAATTAAAAGAATAGATTGGAAATTCATGTATTTAGTTAAAAATTCGTCTTTTTTGTTAAAAATGTAAATGTTTGAAAACAAATCCGTTTCAATTGAGAATTCAAGTATTTTGCTCAGAATTTCACTATTTTGATAAATTCAACTGTTTTTTATTTAAAATCAAAATCTTTTTGTGTTGAAATTTAAACTACCACATTTTGTGCTTTAAATTAATTTCTTTGATTGAAAATTAAACTACTCTACAAAAATTTGTTAAAAATTAGTTTTTCAAACTGAAAATTTAATTATTTATTTGAAAATTCAACTATTTGGTCTAAGAATAAATTTTTTGGTTTCTTTAGTTTAAAAATTCAACAATTTCATAGAAAATTAAAATGTCTGGTTGAAAATTAACATTTTTGTTATAAATTTATTTTTTTGGCTTAAAATTCAACTAGTTACTGAACAACTTAACTGTTTATTTAAAAATTTAACTATTAGGTAGAAAATTAAGTTTTTTGTCAAAAAATCCTATTTTCGGGTTAAAAATGCAAATGGTTTCGTAAAAATTCAAACATTCTGTAGCAAATTTAACTATTTGACAGCAAATTCTACTGTTTTGTAGAAAGTTAATTTCTCAATTAAAATTTATTTATTTTTTTAAAATTAAAATTGAACTGTTTCATTTTAGTTTGAAAATAGACATTTTTAATTTAAAATTTAACTATTGTAAATTTCTCTTATTTTGCTAAATTACACTGTTTTTTATTTAAAATAAAAAACTTTTATGTTTGGAACCTCAACTATTACGTTTTATGCTTTAAATTCATCTCTTTGATTGACAATTGAACTACTTTGAAGAAAACTTTTCTAAAGATTAATTTTTTTAATTTAAAATTAAACTATTTGTTTTAATATTTATAAAATAACCTTTTTGTTAAAAATTCATATTTTGGGTTAAAAATTTAAGTCTTCTTTGAAAAATTCGCCTTTTTGTTTTAGAAATTCAACAATTTGATATAAAATTGAACTGTTCGGTTGAAAATGCACTTTTTTTCATTTATTTTCTTTGGGTTCAAAATTTAACTAGTCAGTTTTCAAGTGAACCATTTGTTAAAAAATTTAACGACTTGGTAGAAAATAAGGTTTTTTTTGTTGAAAAAACTTATTATTGGGTTACATGCCCAACTGTTTTGGAGAAAATCCAAATATTTTGCAGCAAATTTAACTACTTGGCAACAGATTTAACTGTTTTGCAGAAAATTAATTTTTTTAAATTTATTTTTTAAGATTAAAATTTAGCTATTCCATTTTAAGTAAAAAGTTAACATTCAACAAGTTAATATTCAACTATTTGGTTTGAAAATTCTTGTAAGTTGTTGAAAATTCGACTTTTTATATGGATAATTAATTTTATTGATTGAATATTTAACCATTTGGTTGAAAATGTACGTTCGTTGTTGAAAATTCATCTTTCTTGGTTATAAACTTAACTATAATAAGTTTGAAAACAGCTTTTCAGTTAAAAGTTAATATTTCCAAGTTGAAAATTCAAGTGTTCTTTTGGAAAATTCTTTTTTTGGCCTCAAAGTTGTAACATTTTAATAAAAAATTAAAATATTTTATAGAATATTTACTTTTTTGTTGAAAATTAATTATGGAGGTAAAAAATTTAACCATCTAGTTCAAAAGTTAATTATTTATTTCAAAATTCAACTATTTGCTGAAAAATCAAATTTCTTATTGAAAAGTCATATATTCGAGTTGAAAATCAAACTGGTTGAAATAAAATTCGTCTTTTTAGCTCGACAACTCATCCGTTCGGTAACGAATTTAACTGATTCGTAAGAAATTAATTTTTTAAATTAGATTTTTCAAATTGAAATTTAACTATTCTATTTTGGGTTAAATTCCGTTACTTTTGATTATAAGAATTCAATTATATTTAATTAAAAATTACTGGAATTCTTTTGAAAATTCAATGTTTTTGGTAGAAAATTAATCTTCTTGGTTGAAAATTCAACCATTCGTTTAAAAATGTATGTAGTTTGTTAAAAATTCGTCTTTTTTCTTGAAGATAATTCTTCTGAGTTAACAATTTGATTATTCATTCAAAAACTTATGTTTCTTCAGAAATCGTATTTTTCAATAGAAAATTAATGTTATAGGTTGAAAATTTAATACATGGTTGTAAATAAACTGTTTTTTAACAAGTTTGTTTTTTTGACGTAAGAATTTAAAATTTTGAACAAAAATCATTTCTGTATTGACTAAAAAATCTTTTATGGTTGAAAATTCACCTGTTGTTGAACATTTATTTTTTCATTTAAAAATTTATAAAGTATGGTAAAAATTTCATCTGCTTTAGTCAAAAATACAATTGTTTGTATACAAATTATTCAGTTTCAGTTGAGAATTTAACACTTTTGTTGAAAATTTGTCGTTTTTTGGTTAAACTCAACTGTTTTTTCTTGCAAATTAAGGTATTTTTAAATTAAAATTTCAACCATTATATTTTTGTTAAAAACTTACCTGTTCCTCTAAATTACTTTGTTAATTGAAAAGAACCAGATTTGAACAACACCCCTGGCCCATAATCGTCTTACGTTGTTTTTAAGTGACCCCTTAATAATTAAAATTACCTTTAAGAGAATAATTCGCAAAAAATGATAATTTTCTCCAAAGTGAATCCTTATACTATGACATCATAAATTGTCGACTTTCTTATTTATCTTGTCCGTCTTCCCATTTCCCGAAATTTCACCAAAAAATCTTCTTCAATTTGAAAATAAGATGAAGAATACAAATACATGGGAAAAACCGCAATTTATAACGTCGCAGGATACCACTTGCCCTTAAAATTACCACAAAGTGGCCCCAGGTAGCATATTGCCGACGTTCCTATTTCCGTCGATGGTAGAAGCTTGAAATTATCCAAGAAGATCCTGTGATTCAATTTCACCTATTCTTGATTAAAAGTCAGATACTAGTAGCTTCACCCTGTCGGGATGAAATTGGTGGGCAAGATGGCGTGAAAGAGTTTTTTTTTTTAATTTTAGAGCAAACCCTCCGATGTTATTTCTAATTTGACTTGAAAGATATTTTACTTTCTAAAAGAAGAATTCTCTTTTTCAGAAAAACGGTGATAGATTAGCACCTACTTTTTGAAGTACATTTCAATCATAAAATGCTTTCTCAACTAGAAACAAATGAGATAAATTTGTTCTGCTAAACTGATTTTGTCCTGATTTTCCACCCTTCCCCTTCGTTGTCACAGATCATCACACAAAGCTTGAATCCCCCAGGGTGAATTCACACAAAGGAACGGCTCTGTCTTTTGAAGTCAAAATTTTGTCTTTGATTTCCTTTGACAAACATCTGAAATAAAAGCTCTTAAACACGAGAAATGGAACAATTTTCTACGAAGATCGAAGAATAATAGGGGAATAAATTATTTTAAATAAAAATAATTGTATCAGCAAGAGAGATGAAAGAGTTGAAAAAGTTCCACAAAGGACTTGAGTTTTTAGGCTGAAAAGTGAAACGTTACAAAAAATTTGGTTTTCAAGACCGGAAAAAGGGATTTTGAAATAAGACTGTTGATTTATCAACTGAATAATTAAATTTTTAACAAACAAGAAAAGGGAGTAATCATCAATAATTTTTTAACTAAACAGTTAAGCTTTAAACGTAATACAAAGATGAATTTTCAACCCATTGTTTGAATTCTCAAACAAAAAGTTTAAACTTTAACAAAAAACAGATGCACTTGAAACTAAGAAGTTGAATTTCCGAGCCAAGAAGACGAATTTTCTATCCAGAAAGACACATATTTAACGAAACATTTGAATTTTTAAAAACAAAAATATGTCATTCAAAGAAAATAGTTCATTAAAAAATAATAACATTTTTAAAAACATAGTTGAATTTACAAGTAAAACGATGAATATTGAAACTAAAAATGAGTTCTCAACGAAAAATACAATAGTTGACTTTTCGACCAATAAATATGTTAACCATACTAAGCCAAAAACAGTTATATTCAACTACAAAAGACAAATTTTCACGAAAATAGTTGAATCTTCAAACCAAAACAGATTAATTTATAACGAAACAGTAGAACTTTAAAAAAAAGATCAAGTTTATACCAGAAGATATACATTTTTAACTAAAAAAGATTTTTAATTCAAAAAAATTAAAAAAATTACATTTAAAATAATAGTTTAATTTTAAAATACAATAATAAGTATTAAATAAAAAATGAATCCTTAATGAAAAATGCAATGGATTATGTTTCAACCAGAAAATATTTTAACTTAACCAAGTCAAGAACAGTTCAGTTCAACCAAAAAGATCAATTTTCGACTAAATATTTAAATCCTCAACCCAAGAAGGTTAATTAATAAAAAAACTTTTAAACTTTCAACCAAAAAAAGATCAAATTTCTACTAGAAAAGATAAATTTCAAAATAAAAAAGATTTCTAGTTCAAGAAAATAAGAAAATATCAACCAAATTATTCAATTATCAAGACAAAAAAGCAAATTTTTTTTTAAAAGTTGAAATTTTCTACCCAAGAATATGAATTTTAAACCAAAAAGTTAATTTTTATCAAAGAAGTTAAATTTTCTACCAAAATAATTAAATTTTCATTTAAGAATGATTTTTAATTCACGAGAGCAAAAAAGACAAATTCTTCACAGAAAGGACGGATTTTCTACTAAAAAATATGAATTTCTAAGCCAAAAAATTATTTTTCACAAAATAGTAAAATTTTTTATTAAATTATTGAAATTTTTAACGCAGAAAGAAAATTTTTTGACAAAACACTTAAATTTTATTTTCAAAAAGACAAATTTTCACCAAATAATTGAATTTTCTACCCAAAACTATGAATTTTTAAGAAAAACATTCATTTACAACCAAATACTTGGTTTTAATATTAATAACTATAAATTCCCAACAAAAAATCGAATAGTTTAATTTTCAGTTAAAAAAATTGATTTTCAGCAACAAAAAAATTTAAACACAACTAGTAAATTTTTCTCCAAAGAGAAAGATCTTCAGCTAATAAAATGAATTTTTAACAAAGTAGTTAAACTTTTAAACAAGTGGTTGAATTTTCAATCAAGGAGAATAATTTTATATCTAAAAAGATGAATTCGCAATGAAATACACCAATTTTCAACCAAAAGTAAAGAAGTGAAATTTTCAGTTAAAAAAATTAATTTTTAACCAATAGAAAAGAATTTTCCCCAAATTAGTTAAATTTTTACCAGATTAAATATACTTTTAAAGAAGCTGTTCAACTTTAAACCAAGTAGTTGAATTTTCAATCTAAAAAAAATGAATTCTCAATGAAAAATATAATAGTTGAATTTTCAAATCCATTTTAAATTAAAAATAGATAATTTTAACTTTCAGTTAATAAATTAATTTTTACCTAAAAAAACAATGTTTAACTAAATAGTTGAACTTTCAACTAAATATTAGCGTTTAAAATAAAAAAAAAGAAGTCTAAACCAAAAATATAGAGACTTTTTAATTAATGAAAAATAACTTTCAACTAGAAATTAATGGATTTTCTTCTTGGATTCTATGAATTCATTTCGCAAGTAAGGGGTCGTACTTAAATTACGTAACGGATTATAGGCCCTTTTCGAGACCCCCATCCCTCTTATAACAAACTCTTACAAAATATTTCTACACCCCTACCCCCCTTCTTTTACTGTACGTAATCTGTAGTTTCCAAAAATGTTTGACTACTTATTGCTAGTAGAATTAGGCATGGTGTCCGAGAACTTCATTTTAAAAATTTCCTGATTTTTCATTTAATAATTTTTTATTCTTCTTGATGATAAATATTCAAATAACAGCATTTTAATCTTTCAATACTTTTAACATCGAATCTTTTATAAACGGCTGTGTCTAGTTGTCCCGAAAAATTGGGGAACTTGGAAAAGGGGATGGGCTAGTCGTCCCGAATATTCGGAACGACTAGCCAAGCTAATGGGAAATATTAGACTAGTCATCCCAAATTTCGGGACGACGAGACACTTCGTTCATAAAAGGAATAAAATAGTATTTCAGATACAAAATCAAGATATTTAAATTTATTTATTTATTTTATACAAAAAATGTCTTTTCTGCTACAAAAGATGTCTTTTTAAGAAAATACTTGAATTTTAAACAAAAGAATTAAATTTTTAACATAATAGTTGAGTTTTCAACATAAAAAGATAAATTCCCAACAAAAAGTGTCGTAGTTTATATTTTGATAAAAAAAGATAAAATTTATACAAAAAAAAAATTTTGAATTTTGATTAAAATATAATTTATTTTGATAATTAATTTTTTAATTAATTGAATTCAATTAATTAATTGAATTTTTATTTCAAATGTTAACTAAATAATTAATTAATTTTAATTCATGAATGCAATAATTCTTTGAATTAAAATCTTGTTTAATTAAAATTTAATTTTAATTAAAACCAAAAAGAATTTTCAACAAATACAGATTTTTCACTTAAGAAAGAAATTTTTTTCTACATTGTTAAACCTTTAAGCCAAAAGACGAATTTTCTCTATAAAAATTGAATTTTCAAACAAAAAATATGACTTCAGCAAAAAATTATTTTTTCACGAAGCTGATGCATTTTTTCCCAACAAAAATTAAATTTCAAACCAAAAATATTTTTTTTACGAAAAAAGGAGAATTTGCAACAGAAAAAAAACGAACCTTAAAAAAATGAAAAAGTTACATTTTCATTTTTTGACCAGAAAGTTGCATTTTCATTTGAAAAATGTTTATTAAAGTACATGAATTTTCAAAACGAAAGGCAAATTCAAAAAAAAAAACAATTTTCTGTTAAAAAAGATTTTAGTTGACTTTTCACGATCAAAAATTGCATTTTTATCTAAAAAATATATAATTTCTCCTAAAACATATGAATTTTGATTTTATAAAAAAAAAAAATTTTTTTTAAATAGTTAAATTTTCATTCAAAAAAGATTCCAGTTGACTTTTCAAGATTAAAATATGGATTTGAAAAAAAAAATAAGTTTCTGTCAAGAAAATTAGAATTTTTAATCCAAAAAGATAAATTTAAAAAAAAGACCAATTTTTTCTTAAGTTGAACTTCCATCCAGAAAAGATTTCAGTTCATTTTTCAACATTAAAATATAAATTTTAAGCAAAAAGTAAATTTTCTAAAAAATAGTTACATTTTTTATCAAAACAGTAGAATTTCTAACTAAAAGTATGACTCCTTAACAAACTAGTTTAATTTTCAACCAAGCAGTTAAATTTCTATTCAAAAAAGATGAAACTTCTCTTGAAGCAGATGAATTTTTAATTAAAAAAAAATAAAAAAAATCAAGAAAATAGTTGAATTTTCATCCAAAAAAGATTTTGGTTCTCTTATAACACCAAAATATTTCATTTGACCAAAAAGTGAATTTTCTACGATAAAGTTAAATTTGCAACAAAACAGCAGAATTTTTAACCAATAGTATGACTTTTCAACAAAATTGTTCAATGTTCAACCAAACAGTTGCATTTTTATCCAAGAAAGATGTAATATTTGCTAAAGCAGGTGAATTTTTAAATTAGAAAGACAAATTTCTAAAACAGAGTTGAATTTTCAAACAAACAGTTGCATTTTTATTCAAGAAAGATGAAATTTATTCCAAAATAGATGAATTGAAGAAAAAAACTTCAAGAAATGAGTTAAATTGTTATCCAAACAAGATTCCAGTTCACTTTACAACACCAAAATAAGAATTGTAAGCAATATGTTAATTTTCTGATAAATAGTCTAATTTTTAACCGAAAAAAATAACTTTTGAACAAGATTGTTAAATTTTCAATGAAAAACTTGCATTTTTGTACAAGGAAAAGGAAAATTCTACTAAAACAGGCAAATTTTTATATCAAAAAGACAAATTTCCAAAAAAAAGATTTGAATTTTCATCCAAGAGAATTGCAATTGACTTCGAAACAGAAAAATACGAATTTTATACAAAAAGTGAATTTTCTAGAAAATAGATGAATTTTCAACAAAACAGTTGCATTTTTTCCGAAAAAGATGCAACATTTCTACAAAACAAGATGATCTTTTAAATTTGGAAATTGAAATAAAAAATTATTAATTATTTAAATTTAAAAAACTAATTAAAATTGAAAAATTACGCACATGATTGGAGGAACCGTCCTCCCTACCGTAACAAATCGTAACCAAATGTCTCAACCCCCCCTCCCCCTTAACTGTTACGTAATTTAAGTATGGTCCCTAAGCAAGAAGAAAAGAGAAAAAGAGAATGTTTCTTGAAAATAGGGAAGAAAGAAGAATTCTTCAAAGAGGGAGAAAGAAGAAAATAGGGAAAAGAGTATGAAATCTAGAAAATATTCAATAAATAATTAATTAATGTCCAATAATCTATAAAATTTAAAATGTTTGAAAATCTTACGAAACAAGAAGCTTATGAAGTAACGCTGAGGATTCGGACACTTACCTGTAACAAGAAAAAAAAACGATATCATTAGAACTTGGAGACACAAAATTGTACATGTAGTTAAAAAAATAGAAGACAGAAAAGCTTAGACAAAATAAATTTTAATTTTTAAGCATTTTAAAAAAATTTTATATAAATTTATATTTTCCATGTGTGATGACATATTCGGTCTGTGCTTATTTTAACTGAAGTTACAGATTGTGCAATTTTGAGTGTTTCCAGTTTGAAATTAGCACGTAATGAAATCATCAAATTTCAAATGTTTCGGTCTTAAGTTATTATTTAAGATGTTAATTTCTACATTTTCTACTTTCTGGTGCTTTTTTTAGGCCGTGCAGTTTTAAAGGTTAGCTTTTAAGCTTTTCCACGTTTACATGTAATTAAAATTTTGTCTCTTTAAATGGAAGTTGACTAACATTTGAAGGTTCTGCTAGAAAATGCTCAGTTTTTAAGATTTCTAATTTAAAATGAATTAGTTCAGGGCTTAAAGAATAAATTTTTAATCCCCAGAAAAAATGTGTAAAAACTCATGAAACACACTAATAGGAAATTTTCTGTGTGACTTACAGTCCACAGAAAGAATCAGGTCACCTCAAAAAATTAATCTTTTTGTTTTTTTACAAATATAAAATAAATTTAGGATTGAAGCACTGATTTTTTGAGTCTGGTAAATTCGAAAACAAGTGAGTTGTTTAATATTGTTTATTGTAACAACTATAGTCAAAAGCGTTTTCTGAGAACATTGTACAATTTTTATTTTTTTAGGCTACGTCGCCTTCAATTAAATTTATAAGTGTAAAAGGTTTGCCATTTTTTAGTAATATATTTATAAATTAAGGTAATCCTATTGTCATTAGTAGGGAATTTTTTCACTGAATAACACTTTCGTTTATTGTAATAATGTAAATACATGTATACTGTTTCATTTGATATCAAAACTATGTAAAGTTAATAGACTCTCTACCTTTCTCATAAAAATACAGTTACTTTCACGATTCTGTCAGGCTCTAGTATTTGAACTAGAGCATGCTACTTTATATGAAAATATTCCTGTCACTAAAAATGAAGATATATGCTGATGTGAAAAAACGAACTCTCAGCCACAACAAATAATCCTGTCTATAAATTTTGAGCATGATTTACATTTTATAAGCAAATAAACAAAATAATAAAAGGCAAACAGATACTAAAATTGGTATACGATAATTGACGACCATAGTTTTATATCCCCCTTCCCCGCCCCCCCCCCCCCCCAAAAAAAGTAACGTGGCACAAAATTCTCTCAAAGCTAGGGAAATAAGGTAATTTTTCACGAAAATAGGGAAATAAATTCTATTTATAAAATTAATATAAATACCGTTTTAGATTCTATATAAAACACTTTAAATTCTTACGATTTCGAGTCGAAATATTGCATTTACGACAATGAAATAGAGAAATTTTCACCCAAAAAAGATTTTCTACCAAAGAAGGAATTTTTCAAATGAAAAAGGCAAATTTTTAAGAACAAAAAATTACTTTCAACAAAACAGTTCAATTTTTAAGCCATAAGGAACTTCATTAGAATTGTTAAATTAAAAACCTGCAAGGATGCATTTACAACCAAGTGGACGAATTTTGAAACAAAAGGGATTAAAATTTAACCAAAAACAGTTAAAGTTGTAGCCCTTAATTTGAATTTTTAAACTAGAAGTTTAATTTCAACCAAGGGAATGACTTTTTCACCACGAAAGATGAATTTTCTAGCGAAAGAAGAATTTTTAAGCAGTTGAATTAAATGAATTTTTAATAAAATAGTTAAATCATCAATCAAATAGTTGAATTTTCAATAATTTAGAAAAAAAGTACCGGAAAAGATTTTTTTTGTAGCAAAAATGGAATCGCTATTAAAAAAATTTATTATATAACAAAAAAAAAGAATTTTTCACAAAATAAATTTATTTAACAAATACGAATTTTTTAACTAAATAGTTAAAGCTCCGAACAAAGAGATAAATTTTCTCTTAAGAACAATTAATTATAATTAAAATAGTTTATTTAACATCTAAAAAAGATATTTTCATGACAAAAAAAATAGAATCGAAAAATCTTTCATTTAAAACATTAAACTTCAACAACAAATAACGAATTTTTAAACAGTGAAATTCAATTAAAAATACCAATTTTTAATTAACTAGTTAAATTTTCGACCGAAATGATGAATTTCCAACACACAAAATTAATTTTCCAGCTAAAAAGACGAATTTTTAACAAAATACACGAATTTTCTACCAATTAGTTGAATTTTCAACAAATAAAACATGGATTTTAAAATCTGCGAAATGGATTTTTCTCTAAGAAAAATATTGCTGTGCAAATAAAGACAAATTTTTAACAAAATACATC
Organism: Amphibolips quercusostensackenii; assembly: GCA_032357855.1. Lineage (NCBI taxonomy): Eukaryota > Metazoa > Arthropoda > Insecta > Hymenoptera > Cynipidae > Amphibolips > Amphibolips quercusostensackenii. The sequence continues at coordinate 1,133,328 of JAUELO010000094.1, read as the reverse complement.
AATTTTCATTCAATTTTCTGAATCTTAAAGTCAAAAAGATTAATTATTTACAAAACAATTAAGTTTTTAAACCGCAAACGTTTTCTGAAAAGAAGGTAATTTTCTATTAAAAAGTTAGATTTTATAAAAATACTTTACGTTTTAAAGATAGAGTTGAATTTTTAACTAAGCATGAATATTCAACAAAAAGTAATTTTTTAACAAAATAGTTTAATTTTCGGCGAAACTGTTGAATTTTCAAGCAACAAAATATTATATATCAAACAAAAAAGATAAATTTTTAATTAATATTATAAATCTTCAACCCAAAAAAATTAATTTTTAACTAAACAGTTGCATTTTCATCAACAACAAAC
>JAUELO010000094.1:1110196-1123695 GCA_032357855.1 Amphibolips quercusostensackenii | reverse complement strand
AGATGAAGAGAAAGAGAGAGAGAGAGAGGACGAAACTAACGGTGGAAAACTTGTATCGATAAACGAGCCCCAACCTGTAATTCCAACAACCTGTTGGCACAAATTACACACTTTACCGTTATGTCGTTTGGCCTTACAAAACGTAGCGTCATTAGCGAGCTCCACCGTACAAGAAGAGTGGCAAACGAATCGCTAATGAGGAGTGCGGCAAATTTTCCATAAAGTGATAACTTTCCAGTGAGAAACAAATATCTTTATTGTTGTGCGCCAACCGGAATTGAATTTTTCTTTGTTTGAAGGCGGCATTCGCACTGAAGTGCAATTAACTATGACCTAGTATTGTGAAAGCAATTATTGTTCCTAAAATATTAAAAAGTGAAAATACTCATTGCCAAGAAAATCATACATATTTTTTAATTTCAATAAGCAAGCGTATAATTATGGGAGACCGAAGAATTACTTACGTAATCTTATCTCTTTTTTATAATGTAATACTTTATATTAAATAAATCCGATAAATATGGAGTCAAGCATTGAAAACATTCCTTGAAATTCTTTGATAATATCAAAATCCCGTGAAGATCTCTTATAATCCTTTCAAATCCGTGAAAATCCCTTGAAATCTCTGAAAATCATTTAGAATTCTCTATATTCCGTAACATATTGTGAAATCTTACAAGATTCCCAAAAATCATTTAAATCCCCTTATAATTTATTAAAATCTTTAAAATCCGTGGGAATATTTTTTAATTTCTTAAAATTCTATGCAAGATATTTAAATCCATTACACTTTTTCAAAAGCCATCAAAATGTATCGAAATACCTTAAAATCTTTTATATCATTCAGAATTTTTTTCAAATTCTGTTAAGTCTTTCGAGATCATTTAAAACTCTTTGAAATCTCGTAAAATTATTAAAACCCCTTGATATCTCTTCAACTTTTTGAAATCTGTTGAAATTCTTTGTAACATTTAGACATACTTAAAAATTTCTTGAAATATTTTTAAATTGTACGAAATCCTGTCAAATATATATACTTTTGATTTTTTTAAATCTCTTTAAATCCTTTAAAATACCGTAAAATCTTTGAAGACCCTTCGAATGTAATAAAAAATCCGTTACAATTTTTAAAAATCTTCTAAAATATTTGGAAATTGCATGAAATATTTTAAAAAGTCATATAATTCTCTAGAATTTTCGTATTCCCATGTCATTCTCTAAAATTTGTAGAAATACAACGGTATTGCACAAAATCCTTTGGAAATCCGTAAATTATTTTGAAGTATTTCGAAATGTCTTTAAATGTCTTGAAATGTCTGAAAATTCGTTGACATTCGCGGTATTATTCTTAATTCCTCGTTTACCGTAAAAATAATTGGTATATTTTTTATATACTAGGTTAAAAATATATAATCTTACGTAAAAGGGTTGCAAAGTACGGTGGTCGTGAAGAAGGAAAAGGTTTGACTAAAATGGATTCAAAATCAAGTTTTACAACAAGTTTTAAAATTTAGTATCTACATTTTTTCATAAATTCAAAGTCTAAAAAAGTAAAATTTCTATCTACTTCCTTCAGCGAGATATCGATATTTTAATATGAGTGCATTGAATAAGTTTTTTATTTTAAGTATAAGAACTTAAGTATTGAAGTGTCGATATCTTATGAAAGGGAGCAGCTAGAATTTTCATTTTGTCAGATTTTGGATATAAAAATGATGTAAAAACTTCCTGTAAAATCCGGTTTTCAATCTATTTTGTAAAATCTTTTTTATCTTTAGGACTACCATAAGGTGTTCCGTGAGGGTGGTCCTGAAGTGAGGTGGTCGTAAAAGTAGAGGCAATCATTGTTCTTGAAAACCTGATTGACTTTTCCTCATTTTTTTACCAAGAGTTATAAAAAACATGCTTGAAAATTGAACAAAAAGTTTCTTAAACATTGCAGTAAAAAAGTCAGATTTTTAGGTTGTTCAAACAATTTGTTTGAATATCAAAGTTACGGAAAAACTAATAGCATAATTAGATTCTATGGAAAAAATTACATAAAATCTATGTATAAGACAATAATTTTCTGCACCTTATTTATTGTATATAGTATGACTATAATTCCATACTGATTAATTGTTTATTTATACGACGTAACCAATTAGGTTGATAAAAAATAGTAAAAAAACATAGACTTTATAAATTTAAAGTGGAATTAAATGGCGCGATTATTTTTTCCGTATCTCACCTTTTTTTTTTAATTTTCAAACAATTTTTAGAAATTGTCTTGTAAAAACATCTATAAGTTTTTGCGGTATTAGTTTTAAAAATATTTCTTCACGAAGTAATTTGTCTGAAAGTTTTGAAAACTTTAAAAAATGTTATTTTTAACTTCTGAGCCTTGTATTTGGGTTGTTATTATTTCTGGCGTTTTATTAATATATATGATGTTAATTAGAGTTGACATAATTAAAAAAAAAAATTAAATGTCACTTACATGGATATGCCGTGGCACCCTTCATTTGTGCTTTTTGATACTTTCGAGCGAATAAATTAAGACTTTCAAATGATGCAATAAATTATTGAAAATATTATAGACGTCTTTTGTTACGTGACAAAAAAGGATAATTACAAGTCACTTGATAAAATTTAGGGTACCAGCACTTTTCTTTTCAACTAAAACTTATCAAATGGGTCTTATTTTGAAAAATAAAGATTTATTAAAAATAAAGATTTTATGAGTTAGGAAAATATCAGTTTATCTAATACTCTACAATACAAATATTACAATTCTCAAACTTATTAAAATAATGAATTCATCAGCCTGTATTTCAACGATTTTAATTTTAAAAAATAAGACAAACTTTATAACTTTTACTTTTCCTAATATGGCGTTGAAACCCTGAAAAAAATATTTTTAACGATTGAAACATTTACGTTTCCCTAATTCATTCATTTCCTGATTCTTCACTCATTACTTCTTCATTCATGATTTAATTATTTATTTTTAAAAATTCTGCAAACATTTTCCGATTTGAGGTATTTATAATTAAATTAAAAAGTTATACAAATATAATTTGAATAACTTTTAAAACCAGAAAGTTTTAAAGAGTTACTAAGAACAAACTTGTATAAACAAATAAAAATTGTTCAAAATACTAATAAATATTATCAGTGAAACTTATACTTTGCAATGTTTTTACTTACTTATAAACTGTCAATGCATTATTTCATATTAAATAATTGATTTATTTAGTGTAAAAAATACATAATGATTTAATGGCCGGATGTGTTAAGTATCTTCAGGTGACATCGCGTCAGGGGTGAAAACAAACACTTCTTTCCAAATGTGTCAATATGAGCGATGAAATAGTGCAATGTGACCCACATTTAAAAATGATAAATTTTGTATAAAATATATGTGAAAAATATTTTCAAAAAAATGCGTTAAGTTTAAATAATAAAGAAAATTTTGCAAATGTCAATATATCAAAGAATACAACTTCAACAATTGTAAAAGTGCTTATAATTCCTATTTCAATATTTTTTTTAAAGTCACCACATTTTTTAATACCTTAGGGTTCATATTCCTCAAAATCTTTTAAATATTCTTAAATAACTAGACAAATTATATATTTCTTTTATATTACTAATTTTTATCATGAAAATATATAATTCACAAAATGTATCACAGTTTTTATCAGACGCAATACAAACAATGTTTTTTCTTTTGTTAAAAAGATAACTGCCTTAAAAAACAAGTAGTATTAGCCGATTTATGTGAGACAGCACCACATTATGTGCAGTATGCTAGAAATAATCTAAACTGACGATTTTTAAACACATGAAATTGATCTATATCTATTAATTTTCAATTAAAGGTAAAACAAAAGTTGCAAATGATCGTTTTCATGTATTCCTTTTCACCCAAATGTGAATTATTATTATTCCTTCTCTAAGATATTATGCAATTATTAAGGTGCGATACTCTATTATATTCGATAATAAATATGTCAACAAAATTATAAAAATAAGAGAAAATAAAAATTTTAAAGACTGCACGTCTCGGCTGAGAGCTATTCATATATAATCTTGATGAAATTAAAACCAAGAAGTGCGGATTTCGCTGCAATAAAGAACTTTCTTCTGATACAGACGTAGTCGAAGAACTTTTTAAATCAACTGAACTACTATGATAACCTTAGGTGCTGCTTTTTCTTCGCCAATTTAATTGAATTTTCTCTGCGAACTCGATGAACTTATTATTGTATAAATTATAAAAATTCAGTTAGTACATAGCACTTTATTAAAGTCCTAGTCTATATTATAGTTTTTATTTTTCTGGATCTTATAACTTGTCATTTTTATTATTAATGTAAGTTATAATTATTTTTTGCTTTAAATATTGAATTTTACATATTCAAGTATGTCCTGTAATGAAATATTATTAAAAAGAAAAGCAATAAAAAATAGATTAAAATTTTAGTTCGTCATAAAAGAAAGTATTAAAATTTACGATGTGATTAATTTTTTATGTTCACTGCTATCCTACATCAAAACCTGAATAAATCACTGGTGCAAACTGTCTCTTGCACCTCTCTGATTTTCATAGAGAACCTAGCAGCTAAGCTCAGAAATGATATTTGGGAACAAAAACATAAAGTTATGTACGTGCATTAGTAAATCACTTATGCAAATATTTTCAACGAGTTACATGCTATGGAGCTAGAATATAGATTACCGGTATGCATTACTCCATAATTATATTTTATTTAAATTTAAACAGTATTAGCTTATTTACATAACTAACTGCGCATTTGTTTACAAAATGAAAACTATGATTTATTTATTTGAATCACTTTTAACAACTTTTCGAAGTTTAAAACATTTCTTCAGTGATATTCCACTTTTAAAACTCAACTAAATTCTGTTACTTGCGCGTGCAAATTTGTTTCAACTATATTTTTATTGATTCTAATATTAAAAAATAGCATTCTGTAATACATACATCGCTAAAGTATGATAAAGCCCATTAGTAAAATATAAAGAATACAAGAACATATAATTAAGCAGAATAGACATATAAAAGAGAGTCAACTTTAAAAGAAGAGATTAAACATGCGTTCCGCTCAATGTTGATGGTTAACATTTTTAGTCTTGAACTTAACCGTCAACATAGAGCGGAGCGCTTGTTAAGTCTCCTCTTTAAAAATTGACTCCCTTTTAGGTCTATTTTGTTTGTCAATTTTTTAATGTTTCCCTAATATTTACCTAATGGACTTTACAAATACGAACAAAATCAGTATCACTGATACAGATGCATAAAAGTTTCTCTTAATATTAACAATTTTGTTTTAAATATAAATATTGTATCACTTATCCTGTTAAGCATTAATTTTGAAATATTATAAGTTATATTTCCTTCTCTTACCTTCATTTAATGTTTTCTCCAGATTTGTGTATCATGAATATTAAATAACAGTGTAAGCTACAAATATTTTTAATCAAAGATACTATCTACAGCATTTCGAAATTTAGAATGATTTATTAAAAATTCAATGAAAATACATACCACAAAGCTAATAAAAGAAAATAATTAATACTTGTTGCCCGGAACACGTCGATATATATTTTTATAGTTATTACACTAATCTTGAATGTACTTTTTACACTTTCTGCTTATTATTTAAATAATTAGTTGATTACTATTATTTAGAAAATTTTCAAGTCATCTCAGGCTATGTGTAGAATAATTATATATGAGTGCAACATTCTGAAATGATCTTGAACAATTATCTTTTTATATTTTTTTTAATACATGCATTTGCATCACTCATGATTTATTACTGTATAACCACTGAGGCATTTTTTATTTAAAGAAAATATATTTAATAAATGTCAAAGTATTTTCCAATTAATTTTTAATTTTTTAGACAAATATTATTTGTTTAAGCAATTTTTCTCCTCTAATAGTGAAAAATTGTTATTTTTTGTAATAAATGATACAGTTAATGAATTTTAAGAATAAAATTCGTTACTTAACTTGCTTGTCCATGATTTATTCAATTATTTGTATGAAAAAATTCTTCACCTGTCCATTATAAAGCATTATTATTTTTTGGCAAAATGATATAGTTGATAAATTTTGAGAATAATATTTTTCACGAAACATGTTTTGCAATTACGTAAGCGATTTTATTTGTTTTAACCATTTTTTTCTGTTAATCGTGAAATGTTATCTTTTTCTGGAATTTGGGACACAATTAACAAATATTAAAAGTATTTTTCTTTGTTTGGAATATTTGGAAATATTCAAACGTTTTTGATTTGTTTAAACACATTTCTTAAGTAAGGTATGTTGAGAGTAATATTTGTGTATGACAGTTTATGATTATCAAAACAATATCACTTGCTCCTTTTCATAGGAAATATGGAGAAAATTCTGGTTGAACAAAATCATACATTTATATAATTAGGGCACAAGTTTCAAAATAAAAAATACTGAATAATAAGCGAAATTGTGTGAGAGATTCAAAATAAAAAAACAAGAATTTTTGTCATTTTTCCTATCAAAAAGCACAATTTAATGATTATTAATAGTATAAATGATTGCAAATTTGTTGTCCGCAATAAATATAACTCTAAAAATTCATTATCTGTATTTTTAATTTTATAAGATAGTAACTTTTTAAGATTTACAAAGTTAAAATATCGTTTGAACAAATTATATTTGTTTAAATATGTAATTAAAAAAATGTCTTTCACACAAATTATTACTCTTAGCAATAACTAACTGGGTTATTGAGTCTAGGAAACAGTAAATTTTTAAGATTTACAAGGGAAAAATTGCTTAAACAAATTGAAATTGTTTAACTAATCACCAAGTTTAAGTTTTTACAACAATAGATTTAATACTTTCACGATGATTAATTATAATAAAATGATATAATTTTTCACAATTTAAGGGCAAAAAATTATTTAAACATTTTAAAATTAGTTTAAAAATACTTTGAAATTTGTTATTTATTGAATTAAAATAATATATGCTGAAAAAGTTATAAAAAGTACTGTCTTTAGCATAAATTTTACATAAAACTGTAATTTTTTATTTTTTGGGGAATTTCTCGGGCACAATACAAGAATTTTCGGTGGCCAAGTGTTGAAATCAAAATTTTTTGGTTGAAAGTTATTCGTGAAACATTTCTAAAGAGGTGTCTAAACTTTGATAACAAAAAGTTGGTAAAAAGTACTTCTTTTCCTATTTTTTCGAAAACTGAGTCTTTCCTATTGAAAAGTCTGTCTTAATTTTAAAAGCTTTTGAGAATAGATTAATTTTGACTGATTTAAAAAAAATTATGTGAATTTCTCTTTCCGGAAAGCTAGCGAATTGGAGGGGGCTTGGTCGCCAAAAATCGAATTTTCACAGGTATAAGTTTGGACCACCCTAATGTAACATTCAAAATCTGATGGAATTAAAAAATTGTGATTTGTTAAAAACATTTCTAAATTGTTCAACAATATATAAATGTGATAAAAAATTCTTAAGTCGTATCAATAAAACCTCTTACAATAGTTTTTTCAAGTTTGATCAGAAAATTTATCTAAGAAAGTCTGAATCCTTAAAAGAATTACGGAAAAGTGATAATATGAAAGGAATACTTCAGGAGCTTTTTTCTATAAAAGCCACTTACAAACCAGAAATTTTTTTCTTCATCCTTCCGGCCATCTAAAAGTAATGCAATTTCGTATTTATTTATAACCTTCAGGTTTTATAACTAAACTAAATTTTTAGAAATATTGTATTTTTTCCGATGAAAGAAAAAAAGCAGAATGAATAAAAATACAGAATTATTTACTTCGCAACAATATTACTTTTTTCGAGCCCTCATTATATAAAATATGTTTTTCTTGAAATTTTACGTGCTCCGACCTCTATCAGTGTTTAATATCGACTTCAACAATAAAGAAAGTTTTTTTTATGGTACTGCAAGGTTTAAGAAATGTTAGATTCGATGTAAAAATTTTGTTCGGTCATTGGCCGTAACACATATGAAAAATGTAACTCTACTATACTTAAAGAAAATTTTAAACGTGTCAATAGAGGTAACATTTGTACATAGTCATGTAAAAAAATGAAAATGAAAATACCTAGTTGTTTGTACTACAGCTTTTTCGAAGCGTTTGCTATGGATGTATAGGATGTACTCAAAATAAAATTTATTTACTACTTCCCTATATATGCTGTGCACAAAAGCTTTAACAAAAGTTCTATATTCCGATATTTTGCATTTGACATTTCACTTTAATGTTGTGTGCTTCATATTTGTACATATAGAAATGAATAAATTATCTAAAAGAATTGCTTACTCTTCTTCAGTAAGAAGAAACTCACAAATAATAAGTGTACTGCTTTGCTGATATCGTGTTTATGTGCATATAAATACTTAAACCTATTTTGAAATTATATAAGAAACTTTTTTATTTAGTATCTGTATTGAATGAAATCTGTAGCTTTCATCAACGTTTTATAACTTAACTAAATAAAAGTTTGCAAAATATCATATGCTTAAAATAAAATGATTAATTTCTGTTGAAATACAATTTTGAAATTTGCAAAAATAGTTCATCTAACTAAATAAGGTATAGAGAGAAATGTGTTGCTCCATTAATTTCAGTTAGAAGAGATAAATATTCTTTGCTATTTTACTATTAAGCCAAATCCGTTTCTGGGTAAGCGCAGCTCAATCGGTTCTAGCCTCATTATTCTGCTGGGGGTCAAGAAATTCATATGAGGAAAGTGAGACCAAAAATTTTTGAGTGGGTATGAAGAAAGAGGTTTAAATATTACATTAATCTAGAATTCCCGTGTTGCTTATTTAAGGAACGCGTTTGTTCGACAACACTGCAAGAACATAGGTCGCTAAACAATCTCTCTAGAAATCACCCTAGGCGGAGAGATTTACAATGTCATCATATGTCATAGATCACACAAAAACATGCAAAGGAGCTGATAATCCCACAGTAAGATTCATACTCTTTACTCTGATTACATTCGTTAAGTAAGGTTCTCCACGAGGGCACACTAGTATCCAAAATCGTAGTTTTATGCGTGTGTCATTCGCTGACACTCTACATATTACATTTCTTATATACTATTTTTCTTCATATTTTCCTGTTCTGGCACACCATGATACTCCATAACACTTTAGCTCTATTTACGTCAATACATCTTTTTATGCAAACTCTTTTATTTCTATGGTCAGTGGTTTCTCTACACCACATTTTTTAAGAATAATCTCATTACTTACTTTGTCAATTAGCGTTATGCCACATAAATTCAATCTGAATTGCATGCCCGACACGTTAACTTTACTCTTATCCTTTTCTTGGAAGGTTCAAGTCTCACTATTGTACAGCAAAGTGGGTGCGAGTACAGAATTATATATTGCAATTTTAGCTTTATTTGTCACGTTTATTTTCCGGCGATTGCTCCTACACAGTAAATAACTTTACTACCCTCGTTTATACGCCTGGATATCTTTATCGATCGTTCGGTCAGTAGTAAATAAACTTTCAAGATACACGTAATTATCAACTTCTTCCATCCTCTCTTCATTTAAAATAATGTTTGAATACTGTTTTTTTACTTTTCCTTCAAACATCATACTTTTTATTTTATTTACGTTAATCTTAAGATCAATATTCTTAATGCTAGTATTCAGTCTGCTTAATATTGTCTGCAAGCCAATGAATAATTCTGCCGTAATAAAACAGAAAACACAAAGGGTTAAAAGCTTTTCAAATCAAAATGCCAGAGGTATTCTCGTCATACAAAATAATAAAGATCAGTACAGATTAAATGAGAAATTAGTGGTCTTTTAGCTGACCCTTGCCGATCTTCTGTTTTGTCACCTTTTCTTTTGATAACTTGATTATCTGCAAGTGCCAAACCACGCACCTTAACTCTTCCGAAATCCACATTTGCCTAATATCAAACCTATTACTTAATTGTCAATTTATCCTTTCCTCATCTTATACTCGTCTCAAGCTGGATATCTAAAACGCACATGATCTTCCTGGCATGAATCCACATTGGATTTCCTAGGTCTTTTTTCTGTTATTTTCATAAACTTACGATTAAGTATTTCTTAATATATTTTGCCTACGGTACCTAGTAAGCTGATATTTCTATAATAATTGCAGTTATATTTATCAGCCTTTCCCTTAAATATTTAATATAATAATAATGATAATGATAATGATAATGATAATCGACTTCTTTCAGTCATTTGAAACTTCCACAGTATCAGCACATACATTCATGAACTCGCTCAACCTTTAAGATAAAACCTCGGCATAGCATTTAAAAAATTTCAGCAATATTGTCACCCACATCAGTAGATTTACCATTTTTCTGAGTTACTAATTAAAGCCTTAATCTAAGAGGCACAGTTTGTTTCAACGGGGTTCTATAATGTATGTTCTTCTATGTCGCAGTTGTTATGCTTTATAACTTCATCTCAAAATAAAATCTGCTGGAAGTTACTAAGCCCGTCCTTTGCTTTGCCCGTATCTCATACCAGTTTACCCTTTCTATTCTTCATTTCGACTAACACTGTGCTACTACTTCCGATATACTGCTTTGCGGTAAGGAAGGTAGAGATTTAGAAATGTTTTTTAGAATGCCTAAATTTTAAAAGGTATGTAGATTCATCGTATTCTGTTAAACTGAATTTCTTCGGAAAAATGCACAGAAATCTGACGCAGCATGTTAAGAAATAATCATAGTCACGAATTCGGAACCAATTGCGAATTTTTTAAACACTATTTCATGAATTTTTCAGATTTTTAAAACCTCGTATATAAATGTAAGTTAATATGGTGACGACGAATATCCTAGGGGATAGGCAAAAGTGACAATAAAAAGTCCGTCAGCAAGATTTTTTGCTAAAAATAAAACAAAATAAAACCAATTAATTTTTCGATAAGACGAGAATGTTAACAAAATGTATAGCTAAACAACGCCGAATATAATGAAATTTTTAACATCCAACAGGAAATTTGAATAAGCCTATACTACTTTGTTCTCTTACCGTGTATCTCCTTTGTCAATAGTTTTCAAAGAAATAAGATATTCTTTTTTAAAAATTGAAATTGAGATTATCGCCACTTTAGTAATTAACGTAATTGGTGCCGTGCAGAGAGAAGCAACCTATATTTTTCCAAAACTTAAGGTCGCTGAAAGTTTACGAATGCATGTTATAATATGCTTAATATATAATATTATAATGTGTTTAAGTTCAAATTTACGTACAATGTAGCTCTTAACAAAAAAACCATTGTTGTAAAATTTGTTGTATCTTTGTACTTCTAAGAATGAGCATTTTTCAGCGCAAAGTCAGTGTTGTAAAAAGTAACTAATGAAATTAAAACAACACAATTATAGTCACTTTACAACACCTTATAGTAGCGAACATAATTTTATTTCAGGGGTTGTTTGCGACTTAGTCCCGCCACGTATTGTGTCAACGTTCATAATAAATATTTTTGGAACTAACATCTGTGGATACTATTTTTTCGAACTTTCTGCAAAATGGCCTAAATTACATAATTATTTGAAATTAGACCTTCAGCGGTCAATCTCTAAAAACACACCAAAGACGTAAGCACACAATAAATTCAACCTATATCTTAAATGATTTGAAATCTTTTATAGCATTTTTCAATTCTTCAAATTCATAGAAAAATTTTTGAATTATAATGATGTCTATATAGAAACACAGAAAAAAAGTGTTAATCTAACGCTAATTTCAGGGTACCATTTCTCTGCAACAAAAATAAACTTGATAGTGTGAATTTTATCATTACACAAGGAATCGTTTCCCTCGTACTTGTGGTGCGAGACGTATGAAACATAATTTAAACGCAATTCAAACCGTGACCCTACTGTGACTTTTTTTCAAAATTTTGCGGCAAAAACTATAGTCGGTAGTTTTGTACCTGAAGTCGGAGCAAGATGGAACCCCATCTTGAAATTAGCTGTAACAAAATTTATTCCAGAGTTTTTACTGTGTAGACGGACAGGGCCGAACGCGTAAATTTATGTAAATTATGATGATGTTTTTAGAAGAAAGGTTCTTAAAGTTTACGAAGAAAACTGCACTGGGGCCTTAGGGAACTAAGACTAGTTGTTGGAATAACAGTAATCATTAATTTGGAATATCTTTTAACTACTTTTTTCAGCTGAATTAAATAAGAAATTAGTTATTTTAACTATATTCTTAGTTAATCTAACTGATAAAAGTAGTAAAAATCAAAACATTTATTCCAACTAGTCATCTTAGTTCCCTAAGGCTCCAATGCATTTTTCTTAGTTAAGTTAAATGGTTTAAGTAGTCAATTTAGCTAAGAATTTAGTTACCCACAAACAAGAAAGCAATTGGATAAGCTATATTCTACAACTAAGCAAATTTAGTTGACAATTTACTAGGATTTTTGTTCAGTGCAAGCGTTGCTTTTTCTTAAAATCAAATAAAAACGCTGCAAACAGTTCGAAACTACATTCAGAGTTGTGAATTTGGTTGTAATTGTCAATGCTGGAGTCCACAAAGTTCTCAACTGTTTGCAGCAACTTTTACCATAGAAAAAATCTGGAGGTTTTTTGGGTTTATATTATAACCCTTTTATGTTATAATACATGTTTTAATATTATGTGAGTCACTTCTCATTTTGTTCAATAAAGGGCTCAACTGAATTTGCTCTAAAAGAAATCACGTCATGAAGTTTTCGTTCTAGAAAAGAAAGGCACTGAAGACACTTTAGATTAAATAATTCGAGAAGAGAGACATATGTTGCATTGTTTACAAGTAGTAACTAATTCTTTCTCTCAATACCACACAGTAAACGAAGTAGGAAGTTCGTCGATCATTTCTTGTGCGACATTCACTTCCTTGGATGAAACTATAGCCAGTGTTTCTTTCTTTCACCTGCACAAAAGATGCTAAGCCCGCAATGAGAGGTAATTGTTGCATTAGCTCACCATACACAATTTCAGATCCAGAAATAGGTCAAATATATGTAAGAGCCTTTCACATACATATATACATACATTTTCAACATGAATTTTTTAGGGTGAAAACTTTGAAATTTTGTAATTATACTTTTCGCCATCTGACTTATTATTGTAATAAGATTCCAGGGAAAAATAAATGAAAAAAGAATAGAGTAGAAGAAGTATTGTATATGCAGACTATTTTGAAAATATGTTATTTTTTAAAAGAATGGGTTTTAAAAACTGTTTTATGATCTACTAGATATTTTATGTATGTGGCTGGTCGGTTTTTTATGTCTTAGGGGATGTTTGTTTTTGAAAAATATAGAAAGTATAAAAAATGGAAAAGCTGCAAGACGCCTACGTAATAACGGTGTGTCATGTTCTGAGTTACGACTATTCGTCAGGAAGGGTGATATACGAGACTCGTTAATGGTTAACAAACTTGGGGAAGATTTTTCACACA
>JAUELO010000094.1:1045919-1061498 GCA_032357855.1 Amphibolips quercusostensackenii | reverse complement strand
TCCACTTGTAGGATACTCAGTTCTTTCAAAACTTTAAATTTTCTTTTTAAACAATTTGAAATAGGAACTTGAAGACACGTACGAGAGCTTTCGAAAAGTATCCGTCCTTGTCCTCTAACTTTTTACCCAATTGTGCTATTGCAGAAAGCAGATATTTACCGTTTATGAGGCTCCTCTGCGAGGCGAATCTTTATTCGACTAAAAAAAACTTAACCATTTATCTTTAAAAACCATCGATATGATTCAAAAAGTGTTTGATTATTTATCTTTTTGTGAAACTCAAGTTCTAGAGTGACTAAGGGGATTGAAAAATGGTCGCTCTTAAATGAAAACCAACCCTAAGTCTGGCAGGCCTACAGCAGACAAAACACCTTAATATGTGAAACCAGGAAGGTATTGTGCACCATTAATATACGCTTTAAAAGGTAAGATAGTCAGCTAAGAGTATCATCTACACTAAACAAATTTTAGGCGAGCTGCTCGACCACGGGATGGAGCTTCAAAACAAAATGCGACGCACGCAGCTCGCCCGCAGCTTAGTGCGTATCCTCTCTATTGTTGGGCACGCTGTGGGTCCACATTGGAGCAGCTCTCTCAACAGTGTTGGTACAGCAACGGTACCTTTACGTGGGAGAACGGTATCCCCAAGTCGTGTTTCGCGTGAAGTTTGGTTCTTGCCACAAACGGTTTGTGGGACTGCAGCGTTTCCAAAACTCGGAAAAAAATGTGCTCGCACGTTTGGTACTATTGTTTAATCAAATGTGGTGTGATAGCTGCACCAACTGCCGTTGTTGTGCTACAATCCCACTGAGAAGACAGCTGCTTGCCCAAAAAAATTTCAGTGCACAAGTTCTGAAGCGAATATGTGGCGCAATAAGAAGTAAACGGTCTAATTTGTAGAAAAGTGTCGACCGGTTCCTTAATCATGACAACGCACCTGCCCATTCATCGCAGCTATTGCACCAATTTCCGCACATAAATATTTGTCTTATAAAAAGTGTAGAATTCAGTTTAAGAATCTTAGACGGTACATAAATGTTATAAAAATTAAAAGACTCCTTCGCTGAATATTTACAATATATTCTAATACTGAGTACAAGAAAGAACATAAAGTCCTGGACTGTTTAGAGAATTTTCATGAGACAAAAACAATTTCGAAACTCTAAATTGTCTACAATAGATTGGTAAAAAGTGAAGAGGCAGCGAATATAATTTTTAAGACACTCTCAGAAAATATGAAGGGTTCCGAAGCAAACAAAAAAGTCGTACTGCAAAGCAGTACATCACATTTGTAGTATTTTGTTTACATCACAAGATCACACAGTTAACACACAAGAAACGTATTCTTCACTCATATCTAACGCACATAAACCTAATTCTATAACCTAACTTAACACATGCAATGCAATTCCTTAAAGTATAATATTGATCGCTAATTATATCGGTCGAAATGATTCTTATATACTAGCCAGCAAAATTCTCCCCGCCTGTGAGAAATGACCAGTGCCGGGACAAAAATAGGTGGTGCCCCAGGTGATATTTCATTTTCTTACTTCAACGTCAAATATTTTATTGACACGTTTCATTAAACGGTATATGATAACCATCCCATTTAATTATTTTTAATGTTAAGAATATATGATTAATTGTGAATTTGTTTTTAATTTATTACTGTATATTCCCGTCGAAAGTTCAGCACACATTTACTTTTCGTGAGTTTTATAAGTGCTGGAAGATTAATAATATAAGTAAGATCAATATTTTTAGGGTGGCAACTTAAATGGAAAATAAACGGGAATTCTATTAACAGGAATTTAATGAAGAGCCAGGAATTTGCTTCTGATCAAAATAAAATCCAGGTTTTTATTACCTAAATAATTTCGGTAAATTTAGAAAAGTGATTTCTACTTTGCATACAGTTGTAGGGTATATAAGTGTGTTTATTAGGTTACGGATTTATTTACTTTTTTAAAAATTCAATTACTTGTTAAAAAGTTATACTCATTAATTAAAAATTAATTTTCATTAAACACTTATTATTTAATTGTATAAAGATTTGAAAGTACAAATCTATCTTTTTCTTCGACCGATAATGTTTCTTGAGTTAAAAATTGTAGAATTTTTTTATGTCTTACGATCCAAATAAATTTATGATAAATTTAAGTCAAAAAATAATTTGCAACTCATACATGATTTAAAGTAGTTTCAAATTATTTATACATGAGTTTTCGATAAGTGAGTCAAAATTGACGAAGACAGATAAATCAAGTCATTTTATTTCTAATTTTCACAGTCAAAAGTTTTTGTATATTAGTCACATTGAAGAAGAAACATAAAATTTGTTATTCGGAAGTCTCAAATGAACAAAGACTTCAGCTTATTTAAAAACTATATTCTGAAAAACTAAAAAAAAGTAAAGGAATTGTAAAGGAGTATTAAATAAAAATAATTTATAAGTTGAAAATTGTATTTCTGAATCAAATTTATTTTTAATTTATTTGGACCGTAAGACATGAAAAAATTCTACAATTTTCAATTCATTATCAATTCAATTGAAAATCTTTCTCTGGTTGAAAATGTAACTAATAATTTTTTGTGAAAACCAATTTTTCAATCTAAATTTAACTATTTCAGTAGAAAATTGAACTATTTTGCTAAATATACGTTTTTTGTAAAGAATTAGATTTTTAAGAGTAAATTGAACCGTTTTATTTTTGTTCAAAAATTTATTTTCTTCCTATTCTTTCGATTGTTACCTTTGTCTCTAATGAAGCGAAAAGTAAGGTAGTTTGAAAGTCTGTTTTAAAATTGTGAATCTTTTTAATGCTTTTTTAGCATAAAGTATTTTTTCATTAGAAAATTGATTTCTGTTTAATCTTAAATTAAAAATGTATCTTTTTTCAAATGAAATTTCTACTACTTCGCTGAAAATTAACCTTTTTTACTTAAAAATTTAATTATTTCTTTGAAAATGTATGTACTTTGTGAAAAATTCGTATTGTTTAGAAATGATTAATATTTGTGGTTGAAAATTCTTTTGTTTTTTTTAAATTTTAACTATCTCAGTTGAAGATTCATAATTTTAGTTGAAAATTCATCAGTGTGGTCAAATATCAATTTCTTCAACTGAAAATTCAACTGCTCCATTTTTAGTTAAACTTGAACTTTCCTAGTTCAGAATTGAACAATTTTGAATAAAAATTGGTTTTTTTAATAGAAAATTTAACTATATTGTTAAAAATACACGTATTTTGTTAAAAAGTCGAGTTTTTATAGAAAATTATCTTCTTATTTGAAAGTTAATATTTTTGTCTAAAAATAATTTTTTTTAATTAAAAATTCAATTACAGTCGAACCTGGTTTTTGAGCGCCTGGATTATAGCGTTCCGAGAATTTTCGCCGCGCCAGTCAAGTGCAATCAAGCGTAAAAAACAGGAGCGTAGCAATAAACCGCTGTACCTGTTCTTTTTGGGGAATCTAATTTTTTTAAATGAAAATTTAACTTATTCTACTTAAATATTAAGAATTATATCTTCTTCTTTGAAAGGTAATCTTCTTGTCTAAAAATTCTTCTCATCGGTTAAAAACTCAAGTATTCAATTCAAATATTTATCATTATAGTTGATAACTCATCCTTTACGTTGGAAATAAAATGACTTGGTCAAAAGTCGAACTTTTTTGTTAACAATTTTTTTTTTTTGAAGATTCATGATTTAAATTAAATTTCATATCTTGGATTGAAAAATGAGTCATTTATATAAAAAATGGTTTTTGCTTTGGGTGAAAAGGGATTTTTATAGAAAATTCAACTAAATATTGTGTTGAAAATTTGTATCCTCTTTGGTTGAAAATAATTTTTTTTAACTGAAAATATAACTATTATACCACTTAAGTATTCCATAATATCAATTAAAAACTCATTACATTTGTTAAGCATTCATTTTTCAACTCAAAGTTCCATTGTTCTATTTTTGGTTGTATTTCAGTTGAATGTTCATCATTTTAGTTGAAAATTTATCTTTTTGGCTTAAAATATAACTAATCTAACTAATTTTTTTAACTGAAAGTTTAACTTTCAAATTTTTGTTAAAAATTTATATTTTTTCATGAAAAATTCAAGAATTTGTTTCAAAATTCAGGTACTTTGAAATTTCTCGCTCTGTTCTCTCAAAGGATTTTAAATAAAAAATTAATCAATTATTATCATTATTATTTAATTAAAATTATTAATTAATAAGTATTATCTTTTGACTGAAAATAATTAAATTAATATAAATGTTTGAGTTTTCCGGCAAATATGAATATTTTACTTTTATTTGACCAGGAAAATTGGAAAATTTGAACGGTAAAAACCGGGAAATGACTGGGAATTTAGAATCGTTCGCCACATCGCCTGAAGAGTAGATTCTTTTTTTTTTCTGTAACTAATAACCTATTAGCGACAAAAATTAAAAATTTTTTCACAACTTGTAAGTATCCTTTATTTTTATCTCTTGAAGGATGCAGCATATAAAACCTAACTCTTTACAATAGATTATAACGCGAATGAATATTTTTAATTTTCAGATATTTTTTAACATTTTAAGTGACTAAAAATAAACAAAATAAAAAACGGATAAATTGAATTTGGATGTTTTGATAAAATTGCTGCCATATAACTACTAAGTTTACGAGAGCACAGCAAAAACGTGTGTAAAAAAAACAGTTTTATTGATAGTATTTCGCTTTATTAATTAATATTTTACTCTCTGAAATAAAAATGTACTGAAATATTCATAAATACGATCTTTTTCTAAATTATGTTTAGAAACCTTTTTACTCTGAATAGATGTAAAAATACGTATAAGCGTGTCATGTAAAATTAATTGCTCTTTTATACAGTCTCCCCTTTTATGGAGAGACTGCATGCACCAGGATGAAAGAATACATTTTTTACCTAACTTTGACGATATTAACGATGTACTTTAAAGTTCCTCATTTTTTAAAGCTGCTAACAAATTCGATGTTGTTCTACACCGAATCTCCACCCACGTAATCTCTGCGTTTTTAATAAATCTAGCAGTTTATGAACGATGAAAGGAGAAGCTTTTTACCAAGCTTAAACGATGGTTATAAAGCTTTTAGTATCTAGTTTCAAATTTTGTAAACCAAAGTAAAAAACGCGGTAAAAATAAATTGCACAAAAAATTAATAATAAAGGCTAGAAGTTTAATCATCACTTAAAATAGCAGCTGATAAAGTATAGCGTAGCCTCATTATAAGTATGACTCCAGAGCACTTTTGAAAAATGTTACAATTAGAATTTTTTCTTATTTCATTATATACAAATTATAAGAAAAAATCTTCAGTGGGTGTAGTTATTAATTTTGTTAAAAAATTTTAATTATGTTTTTATCAGAAAAAGACCGTAGCAGGATAAGCATGGACCGAGTTCCCCCGCTCGTACGTGTTTCATATTGCAGGGATAAGTGTCTAATCCTGTAAAATAAATTCACCTTAATTATCAATTTAAAAAAAATTACAATAGTTACACACAAATTTTTAAAAATTAAAAAATTAAATTTTTTCGTCTTTACTGACCTTGATGATTAAAACATATGTTATAGTGGGTACTGGCGAGGTTCTGAAAAAATTCAAGAACCAATTTTATTGATTATATAGGGATAAAAAAGTTATTAAGATTTTTAAACAATGTCTTTCAAAGGAAGTACTTTTAGTACAACAATAATTTTTTGTCTATATCATAATTACATTCAAGATTGCAGTATAAATTTTTGCAGAAATGATCAAAGCATTACTTTGCAGTTTATCAAAAAACTAAAACTACTTTTTAGCCCCTCGTATGTGAGTAATTCCATCAGAATGGGGGTCTTATTTAATTTTTAATTTCTGACGCAATAACTTATATGCATTAGTGTAATGGAAACCAAATGCAACATTATTTAATTAAAAACACATTTTCTCTTGAATTTTCTAGTCACAGCATCAAAAAATTCTAAGTACATAGAAGAGTACTTCTCTTCGGTTACTGCTGAGATTGGCGAAACTAATTTCATATTTGCTACGGAAGCACCACATTGAGATCTTCAGTCAGACTAGCATCCTCTACTTCACATATACTATATACAACTACGTACGTCCCATATTGTTAATTCGAAAAAGCATATACATTATATACATATACAATGCCCAAAAATTTACATATATGCACTTCATATGCGCAAAGCATATGTGTATTTCAATCACAAATGCTATTATAGTTCACATGAGTATGAATGCATGCACATATGCGTACACTAATTGATAATGAATCAAAGGGCTTGAGAATCAGTTGCCACTCTCATGCGGGGTAAGATTTTTGTGCATGTGAAGTGAATATCTGTAAATTGTGGGGTATCTTGTATGAATATAGTGTATATATGTTTTGTAAAGTTAGTAATATAGGATGTGTATAGTTCTATAAGCGGGGCAACATTTTTGTGCATATATAAAGTGTATATATGTGAATTGTGGGGTATCGTGTATGATTACAGTGTATATATGTTTTGTAAAGCTATTAATATAGGATGTATATAGTTGTATACAATGTATATAAAGTATGAAATGCTTATCTGGCTGACGAATTCTACGTGGTGTATCCAGAGCAAACATGAAATTATTTTGGTAAATGTCAGCATTAAACGAAAAGAAGTATTTTTCTATAAAACTAATAATGGTTCAATTTTGATTAAGAGCAATCAAATTCAACACTATCACTCACACATTAATATAAAAATGGTGTATTTTTATATAATATTTGTATAATCATTCCAAGTTCACTTTTTAATACTCGAAATACAGTTTAATTTATGAAATCAAAATAAAATTCAAATTTACAGTTGATGAATTAAAAACGTGTATTAGAATTAAATTGAAAACACAAACGCTTTTAATTTTTAATTGATTATGTCTTTGAAACCTCATTCTGAAGTCGTTTTAATTAAAAATTCAAGCTTAAAAATGTATACCGTTCAAAAACAACGTCTCAATGCCCGGAAGGAGGTAAGAGGGTGTGGGACGATTCGTGACTAAGGGAAAAGAAGTTAACGTAGAATGTGACGCCAGATATCGAAAATATGAATTTAAAAAAAAACATTTTTTAAGTCCATTTTTTGCTTGAAATTGATCAAGTTTACTTCTATCTACCTTGCAAAATGCTTTTTCTAGGTCAACAAATGCACAAAAAATTTCTTGCCTCACTTTCAATGTTTTTTCTATGATCTCTCTTGAGCTGAATATTTGATCTGAACATGATCTTCTTGGAATAAATCCACTTTGAATTCTTAATATCTTTGTTATAAAATTTTTAAACAAGAATTAAGCAGTCTTGACACATTTGAGCTATACACAGAAAAAACTGGGAATTTATTAAAGTTGCGACGTAAATAAAAGTTGATATCGTTTAGAACTTGAGCTCTAATAGATACCTACAGAGACCCAAAAGCGTTCCTTTCGATCCTACTTTAAAAGGATAACATCAAGGCGCATTCACAAAACTACCGCTTGCAAATTAGGGCGCGTTTATTTGAAATGTTGGAAAATAAAATTTTTTCAATAATAACAATAATTTAAAATAATTATATTTTAACATTTATAAGTGGTACTGAAATGGTTTTTAATATATTCTGAGCATTAGGTGAAAAAATAAAATGAGTATTCAGTAAATAAAAAATATCATGTTATTTAATGTAATATTTTTTAATTTTTTGTTTATTTATTGTATCTAATGTATACATTTAAAATTTTATATATTAATAAAAATGAATAAACGAATTTTATTTCAGGTACATTTTGACATATTTAACATTTATTTATCGAGAAATTGTGATTTGAATTTTATGAAAGTTGAATATTAAATGGAAACTCAGTGAATATATTTTAGAACGTACAATGAAGTGTATTAAATAAAAAAAAACTTTTTCTTTACCAGCATAGATTTTACATTTATTTTTGATAATAGAGCATCGGCCCTTTTCGAAATGGTTCTTAGTTTTTTTTCAAGATGCAAAAAGTACAAAAATTTTCCAAGATTATAAGGAACGACTAAAAAATCCAAAACAATAAAATTTCCGACCCTGTAAAATTTCTAAACTGAAAAACTCTCGGACAATAAAATTTCCGAAATAATTAAGTTGGCAAAATTTAAAAATCCCGAAATGAAAAATTCTCAAATGATATAATTCCCAAAAGAAAATTGCAGTATTATAAAATATCTGAGCTTGAAAATTCCCGAATTGAAACAATTGAAAAAATAGTTTTTTAATAGATATTATTTATTTATTTAAGATACAATAATCAAATATTTTTACCAAAGACAATTTTTCATGCTTAAAATTTTTTTTATATTATTGTTCAAATAAAAGTAACTAAAAATGTATAAAAATTATATAATTAAACAAATTCTAACAAACGTGCAAGCAAACTTTGCAGAGTTCAAGTTAGCACTGATTTTTCTCTAAGTTTTTTTTTTATTTTTTTTTTAATTTTTTTTTTTAATTCAAAGTTCGATTTTTAATACAATTCCCGTAATTTTTCTATGCTCATTTTTAGACAAAATTATTTATCCAGCAATACATTTTTCAAATTATTGTTATTTTGAATTGAAACAACAATTTTTTTAAACTTCAAACATTAGCAAAATTGTTTTTTTCTATAAAAAATATTTGAATCTCTTATTTTTATTGAATAAAGAATTTTTCATTCTATAATTTTATGATTCGGGAATTTTTTATTTTGGATATTATATAATTCGTCAATTTTCTTTCGGAAATTTTTGAATTCGTCATTTTTAAATTTCCTCAAGTTTATAATTCCAGGAATTTTATTATTGGTAAATTTTTTAATCTAGAAATTTTACAGTTTCGGGAATCTTATTTCTTTGAAATTTTTCAGCCGTTTTTCTTCGAAAATTTTCATACTTTTTGAATCTTGAGAAGGAGCTGATAACCAATTTGAAACGCTAAGGCGCTTTATTATAAAAAATAAATTTAACATTTATGCTGGTTTTAAAAAAAATATATTTTTTTTAAATATTTTTATTTTTTATATTTCTATTTATTATCTCTATATTTATCAGTTTCTATTTGATATTTAACTGTCATAAGATTTGAATTACAATTTTTCGATAAATGAATATTAAATATTTCGAATTGTATCTGTAATAAAATTCAATTATCCATCTCAATTATTATACAGACTTTTAAATGCCATTCAGGTACCACTTGAACATGTGAAAATATAATAACTTTTAATTAATTATATTAAATTACAAAACTGTATTTTTTAACATTTCAAATAGGCGCGCCAATCTCAGACAATAAAGCGCCTAATGCTATGCATGCGCAGTAGAGCAGAGGGCCTGCGTTGGCAGCACTGCCGATGACTCTGACGAAAGGTTTCTCGCATATAAATACGCCTTTATGTTGACAACTTTGCTACACAACCTGCAAATGGTATTTATTGAGTCATTTCATCTATTTCAATTGCAGTAATATTTTATTCTTCAGTTCTCTTCATCAAGTTATTTTCATCAGAGTTTGATTAAATGTGTGCTTTAAGGTTGAAATTATGTTATTGATAAAACCAAATTATCGAAGTAGGCAAAGCGAAAAACAGGTTGTTTATAAATAGGCTCAATTAAAATTGGGATCATTCAGAGCCCCAACTTAGATATCAATTAGAGCTTATGTATCGTTTTCGGTTCCTTTTCAGCAAGTGGGGTTCATTTTTATTGCAGCTCTTTTTGAACTAAAAATTGGTTTTAATGGATCCCACATTTTTTTCTGTGCTAACCTACATAAACTAAGAATTTTTAAAGCAAATGGACTATAGTGAATTCATAATATCAATTTCGCAAAGAAATTTCATCTCTAATAAAACATTCTTTCTTCCACTGTATCTTCTTTGCTTAGGAGTGATGATGCTGAAGCAAAGGATCGATAAGGCGAAAGATGGACTTTGCAAAAAAGAAAAACTTAGATACCCGTAAAAGGCAATAAAAAGAGCTGAAATGCTCCTGTCTCTTAATTCCCTCAGGGAAGGCTACGCCGTAATGCTTGTTGCACTTTTTACTTTGATAAGTTATCCTATACTTTCGAAGAATGTTCCATAACGTGCTGAAGTTACATTTTCTTTTACGTGTGATTAATTCTTCTACTTTTAAATTCCACCCTAAGACTTTCAAATTAAAATTTGCTTTATCCTTTTATGAGATATGCGGGCAATTAACTCACGTACTACTTCTTTGCAATTTGCTTATACGTACGTTGACAATTACTTTTACGTGAATCTGTTAGTGGGTGAGCACTTGCATGGAAATTAAGTTAGCACCTTATATACAAACGGTTGAGTAGCAGATTAAAATTTTTTTATTAAAATTTATTTATATAAATGGTGCATTTAGTTCTGACTAATAAAAGAATAGGTGTTTCTAAAATATATAATAAGATAAAATTTTAAAAGTCTGCTGTTATTGAATTTTATTAAACTTACAATAGTCAGTTCAATTTACTTTAAATCAGGACGCGAAATGATGCTTTTTAAACCAACTAATTAAGATTTCAAGAAATAAAAAAATTAATTTTAGACAAAACAGATGCATTTGCCACAAAATAGTTAAGCTTTTAAGTAAAAGAGACGATTTTTTCAATAAATAGTTCAATTTTCAACCTTCAAAGACGATTTTTCAACTAAGTGGTCGAATTTTTGAACAATTAAGAATTATCTTCAACCACAGTTTCGTTTTTAAACAAACAGTCAAATCTTTGAGACAAAAAGACTAATTTTTTAGAAGACAGTTAAACTTTTAACCAAGACATTTTTACTAAAATATATAAATGTCCAATCTGGAAATATGAATCTTAAAGAAAGCATTTGAATTCCCAGACAAAAAAGATGACTTTTTATCAAAACAGTTAAGTTTTTAACGAAAGAATTAAATCTTTAGAGAAATAGTCCAATTTTTTAACAGGTAGTCAAATTTTTGAACTGCATTTTAAAAACTTATCTTTTTGGATTTGAAATGCATATATTTGGTAGAGAAATTCTTGGTTAAGAATTTAACTGTCATAAAACAATTTTTCTCCTAGGCTTGAAGATTTGACTGTTTGGCTAAAAATGCAACTGTTTGGTTAAGAATTCGTCTCTTTTATGTAAAAGTCAAATGTATTCTGAAACATGCGACTTTATAGCTTAATAACTCAACTGTTTCGTTGAACAAATATTCAACAAAAGAGTTAAATTTGTCACAAATTTGTTAAGTTTTAAACTTAAATTATGAATCTTAAAGAAAGAAAAAAATCTAACAATGAAGTACAACCAAGAAGTTAAATTGTCAATTAAAACAGATTATTTCTCAAAGAAAAATGTTATTGGTGATATTTCAACCAAAAAATATTTTTCTTTTAAATTAAAAGAAGTCAAATTCAACCAACAAAATGAATCTTTAACTACAACAGCTTAATATTTGACTAAATAATTACATTTTCAGGAAAAAAAGCTAAAATTTAGATTAAAAAAGATTTGTTCTTAGAACAAAAAGACGAATTGACAACAAATGAGTTGAATTTTCTACCAGGAAAGATTTTGCAGTCGGGCGAGAAAAAAAATTGCAACCAAAGTGTTTAATTTGCGAACCAAAAACGTTAATTTTCTAGAAATCAGTGGAATTTTTAACATAAAAATATAACATTTATAACGAAAATTGAATTTATATCCAAAAAGTTCATTTTCAACCAATTAGTTAAATTCTGAATTTTGGATTTCAAAGACAAATATTGAACAAAAAAGTTTAAATATTTCATGAAATAGTTGAATTATAAACAATGAACAACAAGTTTTCCACTAAAAATATAAAACCTAAATTCTAACTTTAAATAATGAATTTTTCACAAATAAGATATCAACGAAATTGTTAAATATTCACCAAATAGATAAATTCATAACTGATAAAATACATTTTGAACAAAAAAATTCCACTTGCAACCAAGGGATTGTATTTTCAATCGAAAAGATAAATTTTTTGCTAAAAGAATTAAATTTACGAAAAAATGCATACATTTTCTACCAAATTGTTGAATCTTCAATTCAAACTTTCAATATTTAAACAATAATAAAATAGTTCAACGTAAGCTACAAAAATTAATTTTTACTTTAACCCCTTTAAAAAACGAATTTTTAACAAAGTTGTTAAATTCTCAACCAAAGAGATGGATTTTTTACTAATGAAATAAACGTTGAACAGAGTAGTTTAACTTCTAACCAATGAATTAAGTTTTCAATCAATTTGAATTTTTAACTAAGAACAATCAAATTTCAACCAATAATAAAATAGTTAAATTTTTAATTATTAAAATTAATGTTCTACAAAGAAAAGAATATGTTTACACTTAGTAAATCAAAACGTAAATCTATTTCTCCAACTTTCTCTGCCTAAACTATTTTCGTTTCTAAATTCAGAATTTTGTAAAGCCGTTTATTTTGTGCAAAGGCACGTTTAGCCATCAGGAAATAAAGGCGACCATAAATTGTAGGCGCAGACGTCTCTAGAAACGGCCCAAATGGTGCCAATGTGGGCAATAGTCCCATCCGACCATTTTCTTGTGCGATGTTGCCAAGTCTTAGTACCTCCTAGCTCTTAAGTGCTACATATTATTGTATATTTGTCAACGCCGGAAAATCAAGGGATTTTGGTTTCACCCTCGCAGGGGCAAGATAGGCCGAGGACGAGGAGAGCGGTCTGAGACGCGATCTTGAACGGAACTTTCAGCCTTTGCGATTTTGTAACCTCAGACTTAGCGCGAATTGATTTCAATTCTCCTTTTTTGTATCATCGCTTTCCATGTAAACGTTCTATTGCAAGATGTTTTTAATAAATAATTTTAAGGCATCTTTTTTTTGTTTTGAATTTAAACATATGAACCCCGAATCTATACCTCCGCCCCAAATTACTTCCTTCCTCACTGAGTGAGTCACGACTAGCTCGAAAGAGAAATGGCTTAATGGTATAATAATAATAATACTCTGTTTAAAAATTTTACCTTTTCTTCCATTCTTGACTATGACCTGGATTCTGTGCTATAAAATGTACTCTATAAGAAAAACTAGTTTTTCATCACAAAAAGGAATTTCCATTTTCCTTAAAAGGCGCTCTTCATATCAAAAGACAACTAGAACTGGTTCGGGACGTCTTAGGTTTTCCCCAAATAGTTATGTGCATTTGAGAATGCCCGCAACCAGTTTGGTGCCAATTGGTGATAATCGTATCATTTGTTTTAATTAACGTGATGCCTAAGAAATTAGTTTTTTTCATTTTCGATTTCAATTGTAAAAAAATCTAAGTAATAAATAGCCTGTAAGACAGGGCTGTATAATTGTCTGATACGAGGTTTAAAAACCAAAATTTAAAAATTGTCGATTAATCTTTCAGATTATATGATTATCCGACACGTGTCTATAAAAAATACATTAACATAAGATAAGACTACTTAAACGATAAAAATTAAAATTTTTTCTATCTAGCATCAAATGACGTTTCAGGTTCTATAGTGAAAAACATTATAGCTTTACCTTTTTTTAAAAAAGTAGCTAGATTTTACAAAACGATTTCCAGAAAATTTAATTAACTTGTCGTCTTTGAATACAAAAAAGATCCTTTTTAATGTTTTACTAGATTCAAATATATGCTTCCTATCAAACTTATAACTCATATTGTTTTTAGATTCCTTGCAGATGCGGCTGCGTATATATACTACAAGCCAAGCGCTATTTTTAAGACATGTTAAGGGAACAAAAAGTGATTGTAAAAACGACTCTAAAGGCACGGCATTAGTACTGCACTCACATACCCTTGACCATAATTTTAATTTCACAAAAGCAAAAATCATGAGTGAAGAGCGATATCACGGAAAACGTACATTTAAAAAGTGTTTCATATTATAAAACGTAATAATACTGTAAATAAAAGATCATACACTAATTTTTTGAGCGTCATATATCATACTTTTATTGCTTCAACTGACAAATACAGAAAATGTTAATTGTTCGAATTCTCTTGTGCTTGTCATTTCCACCTACGCGCAAGGGGCGCATCCTCCTAAGCACGAAAGGGTCGTTTTGATTTCGCATTAACTTCTGAACAGGCGTCCTAGCAGTTTCAAGTGCTGCCCGAAATTGTTTGAAATTATTTAATAAGATGCTTCTGCCTGTCTAGGAGTAGAGTGTATTTATGATAAAGTGTAAACAATCTTTCCTTATAAAGAAGAACCAAGAACAACATTTTTTGTGATTGTCAATATTCTTGCTTACACAATTTCTATTTCTGTATATACTGCGTAAAAAAAAAGGTTATATCATTCACTTCTGTAATCAATCTCTCATCATCCTACACTTTTTGTACAAAAAAATCATATTCTATATCTAGTTTCAGACGTTCCTTCCAATTACGCAATTGTTTCTGATAAGGTCTGGCGTCACCGGTCAAAAGCTTGAATGTAAATAAAGTTTTTTAGAAAAACTGCTAGACTAGTAGATCAAAAAACTGTCTTTACATCGACAACGGCTTAAATACTTCTAGGAAAATAATTATTTTCAGTTGGAAAACTATTTTGGTGTTAAAATTTAACTATTCTGTAGAAAATTCTTTTTTTTTTGTAAAAAAACTCAATTACTTTGCTAAAAACTCTTTTTTTAAATTTATATTGCTATGTGTCGGTAGCCTAAAATTGTCCACCACTGCATAGGCGATTTAGCTGCGTAATTTCCCAACTCGTGTTTTCAAACTAAACTCGAGTGAAAAATCCTTTCAACTAGTCGCTTATTAATGGTGTTTGCCAAAACGAGCTTGCTCCCCTCCAATTAACTAATTCAAGCGCAAATGCCCCGGGTGACGCCAGGATAGAAGTCCCTGGAAAATCGGTTAATATCAGGCATTGATTGATTGAGGTATTGATCTTTAAACTAACGCGACCGCCTGGCACAGCCGTGTCGAGGAAAATTTTTGATCACGCGTCCTTTCTGTCTTCTCTCTTTCTCTCTCTCTCTCTCTCTCTCTCTCTCTCTCTCTTAGTCACCGCATTCAAAAACCTGGGGATCTCAGCCATACAATTTCACTGTGCTTTCTCATCCTCATTGTATAATTGAATTAGGGGGAACAAACTTTTATTTTGTAGAATGAGAAACGACCTTCCCTGAAATAATTAAATAACAACTGTTTTATCTTTTTTCTTCTCATTATGTAAATATCTAATGATTTCACTTTTTGCTATGTAAATAGGTAATAAGTTTACCACAGTTGATTTAAATGTATAACAATGACTTTATATAGAGTTAAGACATAGGGGCATAATTATAATATTGCGTAAATTTTTACTTCTAAATATTTTTAATTTCTAATTGTATTTAAAAATTGTTGATATTTAGAAAATAGCACAAGGCGCGTGGATTTGGAAAAAAGCAGCACAGAGTACGCTGTCTCCACCACTCCGTTGCGACTTCAGTGTCTAAGTCTCGGCTAATCAGCGAGCCAGCAGCCGCTCCCTTCTT
>JAUELO010000094.1:1034707-1045819 GCA_032357855.1 Amphibolips quercusostensackenii | reverse complement strand
TGATTTTAAATAGTAAAGGTAGTAATAAATGAAACTACTTGCAAACTACACGGAAAATATTTTGTGCGCCCTGTACATAACCTCAAAAATAGCAACAAAAAAACATTTTTTGAGTACATAACCTAAAATATCTAAAGACCCTAAAGTGATGGATCAATTCTGAGCTCGGATTTGGATTCTACGTAAAAATCAACATAAAAAATGACGTCCCGCTTTCTAACAAAAAAAACCTTGCAGGACTGTGTAATCATACATTTAAACTAGACCAGGGACCAGTTTATTATTTTTAATGTTTTAAAAAAAAATAATTTCGCCTGTGCAATAGTATCGTTAAAATTTAAGAGCTACCCGCATTATTATTTGTGAAGTTTTCAAATGTTTTGAAAATTATTTATTGTATAGTTTTTTTAATGGAGACACTTAACTAATTTTAAATTTGTTAGTTATTTCAAATGTTTTTTAAAAATATTTGTAGAATTTTTTGTGTATTATTAGTTAAGATTACGCCTTTAACGGGGGGAGGGGGTTGTCATCACTAGCGCTACTTCAATGTAGAATTTTTTGTTTATTTGGTTTTTAGACAGTTTTTAACCCCATATGCGAAGTTTAAAAATAGTGATAATTATTTACTGTTATTTGGAATTGACGTTGACAAATCGATTTTTAACTATACACAAATTTTGTAAGTAAACAATCAACAATTTTAGCCCGAATTATGAACAGTTTAAATAATTAATTTCGAGTTTCAACCTATAAAATATTAATTCAGCGTGACCAGACGAAAAACTTGTCGGACACAAAGTGTTTCTTTAAATGTCAAAATTACCCCTAATTTTTGTCAGAATTGAAAAACTATTAAGGGGTCCTCCAAGCTGCTTTTTGAGAATAAAATGCTCATTTTATTTGTTATATCTTATTTTTATTATTATTATTATTATTATTATATACTTATATTATACACTTTTTTCTTGTATACAGGGTATCCCACAAGTAGTGTCGTTCCTTGTAATAGCGGATATAGAAAAAAATACAAACCGAAAAGTCCCCAAAAATTTTTGGGTCCGGTCCGTATTTTGAGTACCACAGGGCATTGAAATTGTATGTAGGTGAACAGATAGTTGCAAGTGCGAGTGTGACTCCGAAAAGCAATTTCTCTAACCGCCGTAACTTCACCTCGCTTCGAGCAGTTAAAAAGAGAACAAATGCAATTACGAATGTGTTTTCAGAAGAATTCAGAAATTTGAAAATAAATCAAGTTATATCCTGAATTAGTTAAGATAATTTAAAGATCTTTAAAAGAATTCAAAAGATTCTAAATGGATTCTAAAAAATCGAGAGAATTCTGCAGAATTCAAAAGACTCTAAGGAATTCAAAATAAGTTAACGCGTATTCTAAATATTCCACGAAAATACAAAAACCTTTAAAAGAATGCAAATGATTTCACGTCAATTCAAAGATTTATACAGAATTCTGCAGAATAAAAAAAAAGTGTGCATCCTAATCCAGTAGCAGTTTATCGGTCGGCCAAAGTTGCTGAATTTCGAAAAAGTGTAAAAAAATTTCATGTTTTGAGAAGAATTCAGAACATTAAAAATAAATCACGTTATATCCTAAATATTTCAAGAGAATTCTTTAAAGTATTTAAAAGAATTCAAAAGATTACATGTAAAGTCTAAGAAATCGAGAGAATTCTATAGGATTCAAAAGACTTGAACAAATTTATAACAACGCAAAGTGAATTCTAAAGATTTCAAGAGAATTCAAAAAAGTTTTTAAAGGTTTTCACTAAATTTAAAGACTTTAACAGAATTCTTCAGATTGCAAAAAAACGTGTAAATCCTTCTTCACGAGTAATTAACAAGTTGACCAAAGATGGTGACTTTGTAAATAGTTGAAAAGAATTCCTTGCCTTCAGAATAATTCAAAAATTTAAAACATTTGATTGAATCCTACATAAATCATGGTTAATAATTTAGACGGTCCTTGATTATTTGCAATAATGTACGAAATATCTAGGCTCACTAAAATAATTTGTGCTACGCTAACCAAAGTTCGGTGAAGCTAGCCTACATTTCAATTTTTTTCCATGCACTGAATTTCGGTGAGACACTATTTGATCTCGAACATGTTTCAATATAAGAATTGATTTTTTTGCAAAGCTATTTTACTGTTCAATAAAACTCAAGCCCACCCAATTTAAAGAGACAAACATTCGTAATCGCATTTGTTTTCTTTTTAAACGATCGAAGCAAGGTGACGTTACCGCAGTAGGAGAAATTGTTTTTCAGGGTTGCACTCACACTTGCAACTATCTGTTACCTACATACAATTTCAATGCCCTGTTGTATTCAAAATACGGACCAGACCCAAAAATTTGTGGGGACCTTTTGATTTGATTTTTTTTTATATCCGCCATTACAAGGAACGACAATACTCGTGGGACACCCTGTATATATACTTATTTATATTACTTATTTTATTTAAATAATCACAGCTAATTTTTGTGCTTTCAGCGGCATACAGTGTACTCTTTATTACTTGAATACATTATTTAGATTTCTTTTTGGCAGATTTTAAAAGAAATGTTTCGAGGTCCCCTAGGTATGCATCTAGAAGTACAAAAATCCACTAGCAGCGATTATTTTAATATAATAACTATTTTTTCTAAATATACGCAAGCAGCAAAAAACAGCCGTAAAGCAGGGCTCATTTTTACACCGAAAGAAACACTGCGTAGGCACTTGAGAAAAAAATGAAGCCTTTTTTGGACCACTCTAATGTGCATATTGCGTTTGACGCATTTGAGCCGATTGACGGAAAACTGAAATATAAATTTGAAAAAGATAAATTCTCATAATTTATAATTGAAAATTACATTTTTATTTCATATTAACTCAAACTGAAAAAGAACATTTTGTTCTTAAAGTACAGAAATATTTTTTTTTAGACAGCAACAAAAAATGTTTACTGAAAATTTGAATTCGAGCTGCTTCTATCAATTAAAGAAATTATTTAAAAATTATTCACACGTATCTTCTAGCCAATGCCAAGTAAAACTCTTAGGGCCGTATTCTTTAATAGCGCTATCGCAACATGTATAAATCACTTCACAATTCCTATTCAAGTATTTCAATATTCGCTTCTTATTTTTCACGCATTGTTCCCAATAACGAACATCAAAATCTTCATCTTTGGCGAAGGAACTATGTATTTCATTAAATGGAATCTCTTCGATTTCATCTTCACAGCTTAAGCAAACAGCTTGCTGCTTATAATTTGAAATTATGTACCGATACTCGTTTTCTTCTAAAACCGAACACGTAATAATACCGCAAGGCGTAAAAAATCGTCGCTTTTCATGAATAAAGCTTGCCCAGAGACGAAATAATGACTGGATCTGAAACTCGCACACGTTCTTATGATCATTTCATTTCCATATTGTTCTGTAACAGTAATTGGTACCAGAATCTTGTAGTCCACAGGATTTCCATCAATGTCGACGTAAATAGACTTGAAACTCTTGCCAATAGACAGATCCTGGAAATAAGGAATCTTAAAAGGTTGTTCTCCGTTTTGATTGGAGCACAAAGACCAAACTTTTTCCGTTGGGCATTTGTAATACTTTTTTCCGTCTGTCTCGTCGATTTCATATTGAAAACCGAAATAATCTTCCCAGATTTTAGTTTGAGTATTACTAGTTTTCAAATAGTTTGCAAGAGTTTTGCTGCGTAAGTTTGAAGCCCCATTTCCAGAATAACCATCTTTGTTAGTGGTCATTTGCAACTCAGGAAAGTCGTCACTCATCCAAGTCGGAACATTAGTTTTCGATTTTTCTAATGCATATTCACTTGCTTCAGTAACCTTATTTTCTACTGGATTTAATTTGTTAGCGAGGAGATTCTGTACGGATATATTACTTCTGAAGCAAAAAAAAACATGTTTTAGTAAAGATGTTCGCCAGCTAAAATAATAAAATTATAAATTTGACATTCCGCAAAAAAGGGCCAACCTAGTCGTCGTTTAGGAGATACAGTCGAACCTGGATTCTACAGAGAAGCCGGGGCTGACGATAACAACTAGAGAGGTTCACCGGAATGTAAACAGTCAGAGGCGTATTATGAACCATTTCCGCTGGATTTTTATGCGTAGTAAGAAATATTTTGAAAATCTTTTTTATAATACGGAGACAAGGGTAAACTAAATATTTAACGGAAATAAGAAAGAAAGTTTGCTGTTACGTGTTAAAAGAAATTTTTTTCCTGCTTACTTACTTAAAACGCGTGCGAACCATTCATAATCTCGTTTAATGTGAGAGCTTTCTTTTGAACAACAATCGGTCCGGATACTCAATCACCTCTGTCGCTCGCTTGCTTAAAACATTCAGACATCAGTATCCAAAAGCACATTACTATTTTGCAACGAAACATCTTGCAAAACACTTGCCAGCACATGACAGTTTGAAATTAAAAAACTTTTGAAAACGTAATAGAGAAAAGATAAATTGGGCAGCTGCGACATGTAGAGCGCCACCAATTTTGAACTATGTAATGCGCACATTTCAGTGATGCCAACACAATGGACAGCGAATTTTTCAAATGCGCGTGAGCCAAAAAGCGCAGGTCTATTTGAAATTATAAAATATGCACTTGTAATATTACATTATTAATAAATTATTATAATAAATTAGGTATTCGCTTGATGAAATTTAATTAATTTTGTTACAGTAAAAAACTTTTAAAATTTTTATCTGTATCATTACTGATACTATTTCTTGAATTCAAAAAGACCCGCGCATTTCAGTACATGCGCAGTTGAAAAAGTCGCGGTTGGTTAGCATCACTGATTAGTCATGACATGAAATAATCTGATTGGCTTCAGTTGTCTTCGAAGCCTCACTGATGGTCAATGCGAGTCCGCTTTCGTACTTATTCGTGATGTAAACGCGTGAGTCCTTGCGGCTTAAGAGTGATTCAACGTGATGACGCAGTTACCCAGCTAGGCCGTTGAGGTACAGCGCATTATTGCTACGCTCCTGTTTTTTCACGCTTGATTGGGCTTAATTGACAGCTAACGACAACCCCCCCCCCTTCTTAACCCCGCCACGGCTCTCACCATAGATCGCGGCGTGGCATCAATTCTTGGAAGGAGATAATTAAGGGGCGAAGAATCCAGGTTCGACAGTATTTGGGTTTTCTTGAACAAATGTTTATAGTATGGATTTTGAGGTTTCAGTGGAAAATCATACTTAAATCCATGCTCTATCTGGTGACATATATTACACTTCTGTCCTGGAAGTAAACGAAAGTTGGTAAATTTTATGTTTGAAGATAATATATAAAATCTACGCTTCTAGCACTCGCAAACTTTTTTATTTTATTTTTCAACCTACAGGGTTTGTCCTGGGCTTAACCAAATGGCGGGTGCACGGTAAGTCCAGTACTTTCAAATTAGGAGGCGGGAAAGCGGGCAAAATGTCGGTCACGCACTATTAATCGTTGTTGACGATATACCCGCTTGTGTCGCATCATCAGAACCCTCCCCCCCCCATATTCAGCAGTCGAAAAGCAGCCTCGAATGTGACCAGCCGCACGTTGTCAGGCACACGCTCGGTGGTGTCCTGATTCTCCCCACCTGTAAACGACCATGTAAGTAGGATCTAAACTATTTTTACTCTTTTTTACTCTTATTCTTCAGTTCAGTTTTCCTCTTTCTCTGACTTTTTTTACTATTACCCAATCGGAGACTAATATTTTCAATTAGGAAGGAAGGAAATTCACCCGTCATTATCCATTTTTTCTTCATTTAGGAGTTCCTGGATTTTCCTTCTGTTTTTTGTTCTCTCTTAATTAACTGGATGCATTTCTTTAGCATAATATTGCTGGCTTTCCCTTTCTGAATATTTATGCAAAAAACAAAATTTTTAAATCACAAAAAAGTGTCGATTTCATTTTATTTTTCTAGGTACCTAAAGTCGGCGTCAAAAGTACGCGACTCTCACTTTAATAGCTCATAACTCGTTCAAAAAAAATCGCAGAATATTCTAGCCAGGCACACGTGAAAGCACAAAGTCTCCCAAATTGAGCGATATGTATATTGTTGTTCTAAAAGATTTTTGTTACAATAGTGCAGATGTAAAACGTACCGAAAAACACGGTTTCGGAGGCACATTTTCAAAGCTTCGACTTTCGAGGCATCCCAAAACAAGCTGGACGTCTTCAAAAATCTGTGAAAATTCACAGACGCTCCTTAAGGTGTCTAGAATGCGACGCAGTTTTCCAAATTTGAAAATATGAAATTTTTTACTAATTACAGACCATTTTCCACAAGCATATCATCTTGAAAAGCAATAATAATAAAAAGTTGTTTTATGTCTTGAAATGTGCAGTTTTGTAACGTGATTGAAGCACACTTAAAAAAAAATAAAACTAGATTAATATTTCTCGAAATTATGCTTTACGAATATTTCGGAATTTGAGGAGAGTGACCACCGTATAAAAAGTGCTAGAAAAAAAGTATACATTTGACAACAATAGGGAGCTCAGAAGGCAGGGGATCACAGGGAGGAAAAAGGGCATACACGTCGGTATCCCCTTTCTTTTGAGGTCTCTATTGTTGTGAAATGGATACTTTTTTCTAGCACTTTTTATACGGTGGCCTCTCTCATTAAATTCCGAAATATTCGTGAAGCAATATTTCGAAAAATATTGATCTAATTGCATTTTTTAAGCATACTTTAATCGCGTGACAAAACTGCACATTTTAAGCCATAAAACAACTTCCTATCATTATTCCTTTCCAAAATATGCTTGTGGAAAATGGTCTGTAATTAGTAAACAATTTCATTGTTTGAGATTAAGAAAATGCGTTGCATTCTAGACACCTTAAGGAGTGTCTGTGAATTTTTTCAGATTTTTAAAGACGTCCAGCTTGTTTTGGGGAGCCTCGAAAGTCGGGGCCTAAAAAAGTGCCTCAAAAACTTCGTTTTTCGGCACGTTTTACATCAGCACTATTGTAACAAATTTTTCAGCACAACAATATGTTCCGAGATGGTCGTCTTGCCGTAGGTGGTTCGACGACTTGGTTATGCTTTCGATATGATTTCTTCTTTTTTCCCCCTTTCCCTTTTTTGCTTTCTCACTTCACTCTCACCTTTACCCCCTCACTGATTTTATTATGTTAAACTTACTATTAAAGATATTTGCATAATACGTAAATTCAATAACGACTCAATTTATGGGAAAAGCCTATAGCGGCAAAAAAACCCAATTTATTGAAAAAGATGAGATGACAAGGTCAATTACAATATGAGACCTAACTTGATGAACTCTTGAATGCGAATTGCTTTCGAATTGAGAACGCACGATAGCGACGTACTGGCGGTGGCGTCACACACAAAGGATCGCGTGGCGGATAACTTTCTCGGTTGATGAGAGAACGATGCATCCTGATTCGTTTTACGGAATCAGTGGTCCCCGTGCACTGATGACTATATGATTTGAATTTCATCTTATTTCTTCAGAGTGAGAATAATGAGACGATAAAATAATGCTTGGTAAATCGCGCGACCGACGGAACTCCGGTGACGCGGTTTCGATAAACGTAGAATGACGACTAGACTCGACTGGTGTGACGCCAGCGTCAGCTCCCATGCCTTCGCATGTGGCGCGCAACGACTCGCGCGAAAAATCTTAAAGTCAAACTATGTTACGACGTAACAACAATATATGCATCTTTCAATTCGGGAGACTTTATGCTTTCACGTGTGCCTAAGTAGAATAGTGTGGGATTTTTTTTGAACGAGTTAAGAGCTATCAAAGTGAGGGTCACGTACTTTTGACGCCGACTTTAGGCACTTTACTTCTTTCCGTGTGATAAAATGTTCTGAATCTGGCCTCGCCCAGACCAGAGGGGCTGGTTTCAGTCTGGTTTCTAATCTTCACGCTGACCAGACGGTCTGCACTGGGCCTGGCCAAAAGTGTCACGTTTTTGTTGGCGAGCTCCAGGCCAGACCGGCTGGTCAGCCCCTGGCCATACAGTCAGGTCTGACCAAGGCCAGACATTCAGGTCTGACCTGATATTTTTCATCTAAATAATCACTTTCCAATACGACAAAACACATCTTTTGTAAACAAATTAGAATTTTCGATCAGCCGCACAGAGTGCGGCACGCGCCCGCTCGTGTGTGTTTTGAAAGCGCGCCCGCCGGTAGGTTAAAATGTCGGGAATTCATCTGGCTATATGCCACTATAGGTAACTCCATACCGACGACGTTGTCCCTTTCCTTGCAGAACGTCACAAACGTAAGCTGAACATATTTTCTATCCTTTAATGGGGGAGGGAATGGTCTAGGGGCTAAAAAAGCGATTTTTCCTAAAGCAACGGTAGATGTTATTCATTTTGGAACATTTGTACATTTTTAAGTGACATTTCAAGAATATCCTGTGAAATTTTTGTCTCAAAATAGAAAAAATTGAGCCGTTGCCAAAAGATTTTCGAAAGCGCCTTCGAAAAAAGATGCTTTGCGGTGAACAGGATAACTCTTCAACGGATGATCGAAAATAATAAAAAAAAAAAGATTTCGATAAATTAAATAAAGACCTAGGACACAACGATCCATTTACATTTTTATTATTTTTTTTCCCAGATTTGAGCGGTCAAAAAACTGAAAAAGTCGACTTTTCGACAGAAAAGTCCGTTATTTTGTATCTGTAAAATAGCAAAAAAAATCGATAGACAAGATCGTTGTGTTCTTGTGATATATCACTTAAAAGTGTATACCAAATTTGGTGAAGATCGGTGCAATGGTTTTTCAGAGAGACTGTTCACCGACTTCAAAAATGTAGTTTTGACAAAAACACGTTTTAAGTTTTAGTCACTACCTGCATCTCGCGTGTTCCGCTCGAGGAGCGGAGACTGACAGCTCTGTAACTTGGCAAAATTTGCTTCGATCGACTTGAAATTGTGAGGAAATATTTTTTAGATGTTATACTACAAGACATTCAAACAAAAAAAAAAAAGATTTTTTTACCCTCCGGACCATCCCCCCTCCCCCTTAAGACATTTTTAAGACCTACGTTTCCCAAATAAGTTGCAAAGTATCTAACTGAGAAGTTGGGTATTCAGGTGATTGCTTCGTAGCAATGTTGTGAAGTCTCATCGGCGAGATTTTTGGAATGTTTTCTGTATAGTGTACAGCGATAGCACAGTTTAGAAACATCCAGTGTAGTCCATTTTCATTTATTTTGCAGCCAGTACATTAACTTATGTTGCATTCCATGCATTTATCCTGAAAGAAACCAAGGATGCAGCGTAAAGTTATATAGAAAGTTTGATTTATTTTTTTTAAGTCTTGGTTATCTGAATCGATCAAAATTATTTTCAGAGGCTTGTAAAACTTTTTGAAACTATTAGTTATTGATTGTCAATTGATGTCGAAGTGCACGAATGAGGTTTATTTAAACTACATCCAATAAGTATTTAAACTACGAAGTTTATTTGCATGCTAAAGTCTATTCGATATAATGCAGACCTTCTGTATCGTTTTAAAACTTAAAGAATCGTTAGTAGTCTATTTTATCCAGGAAGGCAGTAGAGATTATAGAATTGAATAAAATATTAAATAGTAAATACAATAAATTTTTCAACCTCGAGCAAGTGCACTTTGTGTAAGGAATATTTTCCTTGTGGGACGACCTGCTTCACGAGTTGAAATAAGTCAGTAGCGCAGACCACATCGGGCAGTTTAAGCAATCGTGGATACCCAAAGAGCTTCAACGTCAGATTTCTAAGCTTGTCGCTCGTTCCGTGCCTTAGCAATATTGGAACGTTCATTACGTTAATGCAACAAAGTGAATCTTCGACTTTAGTGAACGATGATGCCTTCACTTTTTCGTAGCACACAGGACATAAATGAAACTTCGAATCTTTCTCGAAGTAATTCTGTTCAAACAGAAAAATTATAGAGTGCAAAATAAAATTGCTACCTGCCTTTAAAATGAATATTTATACACTTTAATAATAATTATGAAGAGTTTACATGTGAAGGCAATTTAAATACATTTCTTTTACATATAGCTCTTTTTCAGTTAGCGAAATACTGCTTTAAAGAATATACAATATACATAATTCAAAATTTGACATTATATGAATTAAAGTATTCTACTAGATTCGAAGTCAAATCTGTTTATAATCTCAAAGCTATAAATTTTTGTATTTAGTATATTATGTTGTTGACAATTGTTTATAATTTAAATATTGTTTGATCTTCATACAGACATCACTCATGAAAAACCGGCAGTTCGTTTGATGTCGTGTTTTGTGATTTATCAATTCATAATCGCACTCTTGTTGGCATTCTGCACATTTATAACCACTGGGTAGACTGTTTATTTCAAAAGCGAACAAAGACTCAAAAACTGATATTTAATGCAATTTTTCATCCTCCTTCTAAATAAAAATAGATAAATCGTGTTACCAAACATCCTTTTCATGATTAAAATAAAAATGGAAATTCAGGTCTGATTTTTAATACATATAAGTTTTCTTTAGAAAATATGGGTGGAGTTCCGAATAGCGTAAACCGACGATTTCGTTCATACTATGTATATTTATGTATTTTGACGCGTTGAATAAGAAAATGATGGTGAAAATTTGCGACTAGTCGATTTTCATGGTAAAACCGTAAAAAAAGCATAAAAATCATGGTTTTTTGCGATTATCTCAGCTAATATGCAAAATAAAAAAAATTTCTCAAAGAAAAGTTATAAAACTCATCGAAATACAGATTTTTTGTCTGAAAAATCTTTTTCTGTCAGTGATACTTGTCGACAAAATTAACGATATAAGGATTATAATCGTATCTCTATTACTTTCGGTTTGGTACCTACTTACGCTCTTCACCACGGGAAGGTTGGAGAATTTTGAAGAGCACTATCTTTTCTATTTTTCATGTTTTGTAATTTTTTTTTGGTTTTTCCAGATTTTGATTTTTTTTTTGTTTTTTTTTTAGATTTTTATTTTTTTATTTAAAAAACAGAAGATAATCAATTGCCAGGGTAATAATGTTTAATGTCTGTGATCAACTGGTTAAATGGATCAGCATCTAATTTACG
>JAUELO010000094.1:984987-1003107 GCA_032357855.1 Amphibolips quercusostensackenii | reverse complement strand
GAGTGGATGACGTACACGTTCCGGTTGCGTCGGGATTGGTTCTAAAGAACCATGATCGTAGCTTCCGGAGCCTACAACTTCTCACATAATAATAATAATAATAATAATAATAAACCTTGGTGGCTCAGGCAGTTATGATGGTTCGGATCCCACTGTAAAAACCAGGCTTTGTCCAATATGTCAAATTGGGCATATTGCTTTTATCATATCACTTCATTTTATTAGAAAAACACTAAATAAAATTCTTTTGACATATGAGAACCATATTTAGTCTAAAAAAATTAGCATTCAAATTTTTTTATAATGATAATAATAATGATGGTGACCAATCGAGAGTGAAAAATTGTCGCGTCTGGCGGCCAAGCAATGTCCATGAACTTTGGGTTATTAAAGGAAAGCTCATATGTTACGGGTCGATACCAATAATCCGATAAAATTTATTAAGGTCATTAAACAATCATTTCAAGTATGTTAAGTAGTTATTTCTGGCTTTGAAATTCAAAATAGTTAATAAAATCTAAAAAAATAAACTTACTGTGGAATATAAGAATTTTAAAACAAGAAAAGTTAAGTTTGTAATTGCTTACTGCATTTCCAACTATAAAAGTTGATTTTTCACCCAAAAATAATTAAACTTTAACCAAAACCAGCAAAATTTAAAATAAAAAAGTTCAATTTTTGAAACAAAAAGACGAATTTATGACTAGAGTTTTTAATTTTCCATCAAAGAGGTTGAATTTTTGTCAAAAAAAGTTTATAAGCAACCAAGAAAGATAAATTTTTAACCGAAAAAGATAACATTTTAACAAAAAAAAATTTAATAAAAGAAAGACAAATTTACAACAAAACGATTAATTTTCAAACAATTAGTTGCATTTTTAACTAAAAATTGTTCATTTAAAACCAAAAATGAGATAGTTTCATTTCCAGGTAACCCCTCATTTCCCATACCTTGATCTTGTTTTCCTTCCTTCATTTCCTCTCACTTTCAGTACTTCTTCCGTAATTTTGCTTCCTCATAGAGAAAGCTTTGTAATAGTAATATTTTCAAAAAATTTCTTAATTTATTTAATTAAACGTTCCTTAATTTAAAAATGTCTAATGCAATATTCTAAGCAATTGTCCGTATGGCTGAGTGTGTGTAGATGTGTGTGTGTGTTAATTTTGTACTTTTTTGTGGACACGATAACGTGAAAACGGTTGCAGATGAATCAATGAAAATCGGTCACCTTTTTTCATCGCTAACATCTTTAAACTAACTAAAGGATTTCTGAAAATATTCATTACACTTTTTTGTAGCACTTTATAATATTTTAAAAATCAGTTTTTTATAGTAAAAGTTTTTTCTTTGTCATAATTCAAAATTAATGAAAAAATGTTAAAGATTTCTTAGCTAAGGACGAATTGATTGACCTATAACATTACTATATTTTATCAACGAGTAACGAAGTTATGGTCATTTATATTATATTAAAAAATCGTTTTTCTTAGTAAAAATCTTCTCATCTGCATGATTTTGAGTTGATGTGAAAATAGAAAAGATTCATTTATTTGTAGAGAATCGATTGACCTATGATGTTGACACATTTTATCAAACATTCAGAAAGCTATGGTAATGCATAATATTAAAAAATACGGTTTCTTTTTTGTAAAACTTTTTTGTTTAACATAATTTGAAGTTGATGCAAGAATAAAAAATATTTCTTGGTTTGAGCCGAATCTATTGACCTACAATTTCAGTACATTTAATTGAAAAATAAGGAAGTTGTGGTTATTTATAATATATAAAAAATCGATCTTCATAGTTAAAATATATAATAATATAAATAGATTTTACTGAAAAGTAAAGAAGTTATGGTCATTTATATTATATAAAGAATGAATTTTCGTAGTGAAAATTTTCTCATTCTCATAATTTAAAGTAAATGTAAAAATAGAAAAGATGTGCTGATCTGAGACAATTCGATTAAACCATAATGTTGATACATTTTGTTGAAAAGTATGAAAGCTATGGTAATGCATAATATTAAAATATACGGTTTTTTTATAGTAGAACTTTTTGCTTTAACATGATTCAAAATTGATGCAAAAACATAAAAGATTCCTTGATTTAAGGTGAATGGATTGTCTTATAATATTAATACATTTTATTGAAAAATTAGAGTTCATGTGAAAATACAAAAGATTTCTTTATTTGTGAGGAATCGATTGACCTGTAATGTTGATACTTTTTATCAAAGAGTAAAAAAAGCTATGGTAATGCATAATATTCAAAAAAATAGATTTCTGTAGTACAACCTTTTTTAACCATAATTCAAAATCAATGCACGAATATAAAAGGTTTCTCAGTTTGAGGCGAATAGATTGACCTCCAAAATTAATCTATTTTATCGAGGAGTAAGGAAGTTATGGTCATTCATATTATATTAAACAATAGTTTATCCTAGTACAAATCTTCTCATCTGCATAATTTTGAGTTAATGTGAAAAAAGAAAAGATTTATTTATTTGTTAAGAATCGATTGACCTATAATGTTTACACATTTTATTAAACAGTAAGAAAGCTATGGTAATGCATAATATTTGAAAATACGGTTTTTTATAATAAAACTTTTTTCTTTAACATAATTTAAAGTTGATGCAAGAATAAAAAATATTTCTTGGTTCGAGCCGAATCTATTGACCAACAATTTCAATACATTCCGTTGAAAAATAAGGAAGTTATAATAATTTATAATATATAAAAAACCAATCTTTATAGTAAAAATTTCCTTATTTTTATAATTTAAAGTTATCGTGAGAATAGAAAAGATGTCCTGATCTAAGAGGAATCGAATAAACCACAATCTTGTCACATTTTGTTGAAGAGTATAGAAGCTATGGTAATGCATAATATTTGAATATACGATTTTTTATGGTGAAACTTTTTTCTTCAACATGATTCGAAATTGATGCAAAAACATAAAATATTATTTCGTTTAAGGCGAATCGATTGACCTATAATATCAGTACATTTTATCAAAGAATAAGGAAGATATGGTCATTAATATTATATAAAAAATCGATTTTCATAGAAAAAATTTTCTCATCTGCACAATTTAGAGTTGATGTGAAAATACAAAAGATTTGCTTATTCGTGAGAAATCGATTGACCTGTAATGTTGATACATTTTATTAAAAAGTAAAAAAGCTACGGTAATGCATATTATTGAAAAAATGGATTTTTGTAGTAAAACTTTTTTTTCATCATAATTCAAAAATAATGCACGAATATAAAAGGTTTCTCAGTTTGAGATGAATAGATTGACTTCCAATATTAATCTATTTTATCGAGGAGTAAGGAAGTTATGGTAATTCATATTATATTAAAAAATAGTTTATCCTAGTACAAATCTTCTCATCTGCATGATTTTGAGTTAATGTGAAAAAAGAAAAGATTTATTTATTTGCTAAGAATCGATTGACCTATAATGTTGACACATTTTATTAAGCAGTAAGAAAGCTATGGTAATGCATAATTTTTGAAAATTCGGTTTTTTTATCATAAAACTTTTTTCTTTATCATAATTCAAAGTTAATGCAACAATAAAAAGTATCTCTTCGTTCGAGGCGAATCGATTGACCTACAATATAAATAGATTTTACTGAAAAGTAAAGAAGTTATGGTCATTTACATTATATAAAGAATGAATTTTCGTAGTGAAAATTTTCTCATTCTCATAATTTAAAGTAAATGTAAAAATAGAAAAGATGTGCTGATCTGAGACAATTCGATTAAACCATAATGTTGATACATTTTGTTGAAAAGTATGAAAGCTATGGTAATGCATAATATTAAAATATACGGTTTTTTTATAGTAGAACTTTTTGCTTTAACATGATTCAAAATTGATGCAAAAACATAAAAGATTCCTTGATTTAAGGTGAATGGATTGTCTTATAATATTAATACATTTTATTGAAAAATTAGAGTTCATGTGAAAATACAAAAGATTTCTTTATTTGTGAGGAATCGATTGACCTGTAATGTTGATACTTTTTATCAAAGAGTAAAAAAAGCTATGGTAATGCATAATATTCAAAAAAATAGATTTCTGTAGTACAACTTTTTTCAACCATAATTCAAAATCAATGCACGAATATGAAAGATTTCTCAGTTTAAGACATATCGATTGACTGCAATATTAATATCTTTTATCAACAAGTAAGAAAGTTATGGCCATTAATATTATATTGAAAAATCGTTTTTCTTAGTAAAAATTTTCTCATCTGCATATTTTAGAATTGATATGAAAATAGTAAGGATTTGTTTATTCGTTAAGCATTGATTGACCGATAATGTTGACGCATTTTATTGAACAGTACGAAAGCTATGGTAATGCACAATATCTGAAAATACGGTTTTTTATAGTGAAACTTTTTCCTTCAA
Source organism: Amphibolips quercusostensackenii (assembly GCA_032357855.1). NCBI lineage: Eukaryota > Metazoa > Arthropoda > Insecta > Hymenoptera > Cynipidae > Amphibolips > Amphibolips quercusostensackenii. Next base: position 998,679 of record JAUELO010000094.1, on the reverse strand, counting down.
CATAATTCAAAGTTGATGCAAAAATAAAAAAAGATTTTTTGGTTCGAGCTGAATCTATTAACCTACAATATTAATACATTTTATCAAAGAATAAGGAAGTTATGGTAATTTGTATTATTAAAAAAATCAATTTTCATAGTAAAAATTATCTTATTCTCATAATTTTAAGTTTAGGTGAGAATAAAAACAAAGTGTTGATTCGAGACGAATTGGTTGATCTATAATATTGATAAATTTTATTGAAGAGTAAAAAAACAATGATAATGCATAAAATTAAAAAAATGGTTTTTTGTAGCACAACTTTTTTCTTTAACGTAATACAAAATTGATTCAACAGTATGAAAGATTTCTTGGTTCGAAACGAATTAATTGGCCTGTAATAATAATATATTTTATCGAAGAGTAAGGAAGTTTTGGACATTTATATCATATTGAAAATCGATTTAAATAGTAAAAATTCTCTCATCTGCATTGTTAAAGGTTGATGTAGGAATAGAAAATATGTGTTTATTCGAGACGAAAAGATTAACCTATAATGTTGATACATATTATTGAAGAGCAAGACAGCTATGGCAATGCATAATATTTGAAAACACGGTTGTTGTAGTAAAGCTTTTTTCTTTAACATTATTTAGAGTTAATGCAGGAATGCAAAAGATTCTTTGGTTAAAGCCAAATCGATTGACCTGAAATATTCGTACATTTCATCAAAGAGTAAGGAAGTTATGGCCATTCATAATATATAAAAAGTAGATTTTTAAATAAAAATTTTTTAATTCTCATAATCTGAAGTTGATGTAAGAACATAAACGTTGCATGATATTTGAAAAAAATGGTTTTTTGTCGTACAACTTTTTTCTCTAACATAATTCAAAATTGATGCAATAATATGAAAAATTTCTTAGTTTAAAACGAATCGTTTGACTTATAATATTAATATATTTTATCCAAGAGTAGGGATGTTATGGTCATTCATATTATATAAAAAATCAATTTTCATAATAAAAATGTTCTTATCTGCATAATTTAAAGTTAATGTGAAAATAGAAAAGATGTGTTCATTTCAGACAAATTAATTGACTTATAATGTTGATACATTTTATTGAATAATGAGAAAGCAATGGGAATGTATAATATTTGAAATTACGGTTTTTTATTGTGAAACTTTTTTTCTTTAACATAATTTGCAGTTGATGCAAGAATAAAAAAGATTCCTTGATCCGAGCCAAATCAATTGAACTACAATATTAATTCGTTTCATTAACAAGTGAGAAGTTATGGTCATTTATATTGTATAAAAAAACAATTTTTATAGTAAAAATTGACTTATTTTCCTAATCTGAAGTTGTTGTAAGAATAGAGACGACTTGTTAATTCAAGACAAATTGTTTGATCTATAATATCGATACATTTTGTTAAAGAGTAAGTAAACTCTGGTAATGCATAAAATTAAAAAAAATGGTTTTTTGTATTACGACTTTTTTTTTAATATAGTTCAAAATCCATGCAAGAACAAAAGAAAAGATTCCTTGATTTGAGGAAAACCGATTAACCTATAATATTAGTATACTTTTTTGAAGAGCAAGGAAGTTATGCTCATTCGTAATATTTAAATCATCTGTTTTGAACAAAAAAATTCCTTTATCTAACTTAATCAAAGTTTATGTATTATTAAAAAAAATTTATTGACCATAAATATTAAAATGAAATTATTCTAATAATTTTTTTTTTAAATCATAAAGCTGGAAAAGGGATAATGTGTAACAAAATTTTCCCCTCCCTTTTTCAGTTCGGAAAATTAACATTTCAAATACAAAATTTGATTTGCCTGAGTCATTGTCTTCAAACAAATTTTTGTATTATTTTGTCGTTTTGTATTTTTCGTAAAATAAGTACTATATGAATATAAATAAAAATAAAGTGGAAACACTCATGATCAAATTCACAGCTAGCTCACTCCGTTCTTATACATTCTCTCTCCGTCTCATCTTTATTTTTCCCATCCTCCTGACTTCCTTTACTTTTTATATTTTTATTTTCACTCATTTTTTCATTTTTCCTCTACTTATTTCCCAACATTTACCCCACTTCTTCACCTCTCATTTTTTCTAGTTTTCACCTCTACTTCTACCTCTACTTCTTCTACCCTCTCTCCCTACTTCTGCTACCCTCATTTTGACTAATTTCTCTTACTTCCTGCGCCCTATTTTTCATAATTTTCCGTTCTTTCCCAACCTGCATTTGCCTTAATTTATATTCTTTCCTCTCCCCTATCCTGCTACTCTGAGTTCCTTTCTTTCCTTTTTTCGCCTACTTCAAATTCTTTCCCACAGCTGATTTTCACTTCTTTAACTTGTTTCTCTTCCCTTATTTACTACGTTTCTACTACTTTTCCTTCATTCTTTTCTTCTCACTTCTCTTACTATACCTTCAATTATCCTCCCTCAGTTTCTTTACTCACGCTTCGCTCATTCATCCTTCCTTTTTCTTCCTTCAGATAGTCTTACTTCCTCTGCTTCTGTTTCCTTTATTTTTTTTTACTTCGTCTACTTTCCTTTTCCTAATTTTTCCTTACTTCCACTGCTTTCAGTATCCCTTATTTCTTTTTACCTCCCATTTAAATCTTCCGCCATTCACCAAAACTTTCCTTCTGTCATTTTCCATTACTTTCCCTGCTGCTTTTTCTGTAACTTACCTTTCCTGGACAACTTTTCCTTTTCTCATTAGTCCCTTCTTCCTCTGATTCTTCTCTGCCTACTTTTTCTACCATTGTTTCCCAACTTTAGTAATTCCAGCTTCTCATAGCTTACTTCCCCTAATTTTCTTCACTCCCCCTTCATTTTCCTTTATTTCCTATACCTTCCGTTTTTATTCCTTACCTTGTTTCCCCTCACTTTGAGAAATTCTTTTTCTACAATTTTTTTCGTAGATCCACTACTTCCCCTTATTCTTCTCTTTCTTTTCCTAATTTTAATCACTTCCCTCACTTCTTATATTCTTATTTTCCCTCATTTTTCTTACTTTCTGTCCACTTATTTCCCCTAACTTACCCTACTTATTTGCCCTTTATTTTCTCTTGTTTCCCCTTCTTATAAGGCGCTACTTCTACTACTTCCGCTTCACTTTCTCTAATTGCCTCTTATTCTTCTACCCTGTTTTTGAATCATTTCTCTCACTTCCCTTGCTTCACTTATTTACATAAGTTTACCTTCCTCTGTTGCTCATTATTATCCTTACTTACCCTTTCCCAATTTTTTCTTAACTGCCTACTTTTTCTTCTCTCGTCACCCCTTACTTCCCCTACTTCTTCTATCCCTACTTTCCCTTTCTTCATTTGGTTCAATTTTTCCTACTTCCTCCGACCTTATTTTCCATAATTTCCCTACTTTTGTTCATTTTTTTTCTCACTTTTCCTACTTCTTCTTCACTCATTTTCCCTTGGTTCATTTACTTGCGCTTTTCTCATTACCCCCCACCCAGTTCGACTTACTTCCCCTACTTTCCTGTTTTTTATTTCCCCTTACTTCTTTAACTTTCCTTCCCCTTATTGCCGCTTACTTTTACTACTTCAGGTATCCTTATTTTCTATTATTTTACATACTCCCCCATCCCTCATTTCCTCTCACCTACTCTCCGACTCTTCCCTTATTCACCCAAAGTTTTCTTCTTTCATTTTCTATTACACTTTTTACTGTCCCTTTTCTAGCTTACCTTTCACCCCTAAATTTCCCTCTCCTTGTTACCCCTAAAGTGCCCTACTTATTTTCTCTTTTTCTCTCTCTTTTTTTCTTTCTTTCTAATTTCACTACACTTTACTTACTCTACTTAAAATTTTACTCTCCCCTTTATCTTACTGCTCTGACGTCTTTTCTTCTCCTTATTCTCCTTACTTAAAAGCCTCACCCTCTCCTGATTTCCACTCCTTCAACTTCTTTCTCTTCCCTTGTTCACCACTTTTCCTCTACTTTCCCATTATTCTGGTTTTCTCAATTCTTCTTTTTCCTCGCCACTTATTCTCGCTTAGTTCCTGTAATCACGGTTTCCCATTATTTTCTTTCTCATCCCTCCTCAGTTTTCCTTACTTCCACTACTTTCCCTATCCTAATTCTTCATTATTTCCTTTCCTACCCTATCTCTTATTACCTCTTGCCCCTCTCCTACGCTTCTCTCACTTACCAAAATTATCTTTCTCTTATTTTCTATCACTTTTTCTATTGCTTCTTTACTAGCTTACCTTCCTCCGCCAACTTTCCCTTCCCTTGTTACCCCTTACTTTTGCTACTTCTTTTCTATCTTCTTTTTCTCTTATCGATCCCCACCTTCCGTACTCCTAGATTTTTATGCATTCTCCACCCTCGTTTTCCTTACTCCCGTTTATTTTTCCCTCATTTCATACACCTTTCCCAACTTCCCCTTCCTTCCTAGAAATTCAAACGATTTAATTAATTTTTTTTTAATAAGAACATTTTGACATTTAATCATTTTAAAACTTGCAGCGGTGATGCTTGAAATTTTTAATACCAGAAATACTTTCGAAATCAGCCTGGAGCATATTTTTAATTCCTTCCGGAGAAAGTTTCGAATCGGAAAGTCAAGCTCACAACAGAATAAATTTCATGGACATCTGTAGTACATAAAAGCTTTACACACATTACGTCTTATAATTCATGCAACTCAAGCGACTACCGCTTTAGGGTTGTAACTATTAAAGTATTAAAGAGCTTTTTTCCGAGAAAATATAAAACCGCAAAAAATTAAACTTCAAATGTTACGATGCATTTATATTTTTTTTTATACATGTATACTAACCTGCCTTGTGAAATCTTATTTTTTACATTCTCTAAAACCTCGACTCAGAAATTTTTTTCTTTTCGCAAAACTCTTTATCAGAGTAGGGGAGAGTGGGGCTAAGCCGTCACGTTATTTAATTTTTTTTTTTAATTTAGAAAAAAATGGTTTGACAACATATTAAGTTTAGTTGGATCAACAATTTAGTTAATAGTTAATATTTAGTTAATTAGTTAATAGTTATTTAGCAGAAAGAAAAGGACACATTTTTTAAATTTTTATTATTGCAGCCAAATACATTCTTAATCCAAAAATACCTAATAGGCTGCAAAAGAAAATGTTTTTACACTCCAATCACTCGCTGAATCAGAAAAAAACGGAAATTGAAGTTTGGTCACCTTTTAAGAAATGTTCGTAGAAAAGTTTTTACCCAATTGACCCAACCACCTTCCTACTTTGTACATTATTATTTTTGAATTCTAGAATTATTTAAATAATTTCAATTTGTTTAAACAATTTTCTGACTGCAAATCTTGATGAGTTACTACTTTCTGCAATCGATAACGCAGTTAATAAATGCTGAAAGTGGTATTTAATGTTAAAGACAGTATACAAGTATTTAAACAATTTTTATTTTTTTAAGCAATGTATTTTTCCTGTAATCCTTTTAAAGTAACTATTTTACGGAATTAATGGTGCAATTAATGAAAATTCTTGTTTTTTTTAAATCTCTTGCACTATATCGCCTATTATCTAGTACTTTTCTTATTCAGAACTTATGCCCTAATTGTTTAAACAATAATAATTTTTTTAAATAGTATTTTCTTTATCTTTTCTATAAAGAATGTAACTGTTAGCATTAATTACCTGCGCCATTAATTAAAAAAAGAATAACTTTCACGACTTACAGACTAGAAAATTTTTTTAGTCAAATGAAAATTATTTAAACAATGGCTGAATTTCCTAAAAAATTTTTTTTTAATTATTGGTAGAAGTGGCATTACCTCAAAAAAACGCTTTGCAATTAATAGGAGAACAATTGTTAAAAAACTAAAATTGTTTAAATAATTACAAAATACCTTAAAGAACAAATAGTATTCTTAAAATTCCTTATCTGTATTATTTGTCGCGGAAAATAATTACTTTTTACAATTCACAGGCAGAAAAAAATTTGTTAACAAATATTAATTGCTTTCACGATTGAAAATTAGTTACTACTGCTAAAAAAAAATTAGGAAATACTTGTCTAACGATTAAAAATTTTGTTCGAAAGAATTAGGAACTCTATAATTTTTTGTAAAAGAGAATTTTTTGGCGCCTCAATTCCTGTACTTGATTTTTCAAACAAAAAAATTTTTAAATTTCCGCAGAAAATCTTTAATAATTTTTTTTTTTTAGAAAATAAATTTTAATATGCAATTCAAAAAGATTTCAAAACATTTTAAGTGATTTTCTAAAATTTCAAAAAAGAAAGATAAAGATTTTGAAGCAATATTTTTTAATTTTCAAAAATGCAAAATTTGAGAATAATTTCCAGTAAATTCAAAAAAATATTTGGAAGTTTTGGTAAGATTGAAAAATCATTTTTAGCTTCAAAGAATTTCTTAAAATTCAAAACGCAAGGTTTTGAAAATTTAGAACAAGAAAGTTTGAAGCTTTTTAGGGGTGTTAAATGATTTTGAAATAATAACAAAAATTACTCAAGGTTCCTATAAAAAATAATCTTTAATGTGAAAAAAATAAATTAAGTAGATTATTTGAGATGTGTATAAAACCTTCCAAAAGATTTTCAAAATTGTGAAAAACAAATCTGAAAGACGTTTTTCTGCAAATTTGTTTAATTTCAAAAGATTTTTACAAAGTTTAGGAAAACTTCAATCTAGTTTTAATTTTTACTAAACTCTCTCTAAATCCTATTAATTAAAGAAATTTTTTTAAAAACTTTATGAACACTTTTTTAACATATCTAAAATCTTCAAAAATCTTTTCGAATTTTCCGAAAAATTCTAGAAATACTATTTATATAAGCTTAAAAACAAATAAACTTGAAAAATTAACTATTTCGTAGAATTTGTATTTTTTATTGAAAATTATTCATTTTCTTGAGTTAGAATTTGGTTAAAATTTTGTTCTTCTTTGGGTGATAATCTTTTTTATTCAATATAAATTTTGAACTGACGTATTTAAAATTTAGAAAAACTAAAAAAAATGTTTTTAATTAAAAGAAAAATTTTGCAGTCGTTGGTTTTACAAAAATTTATGAATTATTCTTCGAATAAAAAAAATTTATTTTAGGACTTGATAAGAATAAATTGTACTTTTTATGACAAACAATGTTTAGGTGTTACATAACACCACCATAAGAAATGTCCTGCACTGCATAAGAGTTTTCAAAAAAATAGTTGAATTTTTGACCAAAAATGATAAATATTAAACCTAGAATGGATATATTTAATTTTAATCTTAAAAAAACATTTTTAAACAATTTGAAAACAAATTTTTAATAAAATATTAAAACTTTTAGCCAAAGAGATTAATTTTCAAACGGGTAAAAGAATTCTTAACCCAGGAGATATATTTGAAAAAAATACGAATTTTTTAACTTAGAATGGATACAATAGATTTTGGGTTAAAAATGATTATTTTCAACCAATAAAAAATGAATATTCAACAAAATATTTTTCTTGCTCTCCAAAAAAAGTGTATTTTTAATCAAAAAGATGACTTTTAACCACAATGATTAATTTTCAACCAATAAAGACGAATTTTAAATAGAATAAATAAATTCTAAAACAAATAGTTACATTGAAAAAAATGGTGTAGTTAAATTTTTAAATAAAAATATATAATTTTTAATATTAAAACAACGAATGTCGAACAAAATATTTAAATTTTTTCCTTAAGTAGTGAATTTTTATACAAAAAGATTCAATTTTTAATCAACAGGATGATTTGTTACTAAAAAGAAGGAATTTTGATAAAATAAATTGTAAAGCAAATAATTAAATTTTTGATTAAAAAAGATAGATATTCTACGAAACAAAAAATAAAGTAGATAAATTTTTAGGTCAAAGAAATATATCATCTTTAGCAATTAAAAAAAAAGTATTTTCAACAAAATATTAAAATTTCCACCTAAACGATTAAATTCAAAAATAAAATAATAATGTTCAAACAAACAGAATAACTTTTGACTAAAAGTACAAATTTTTCTAACAAATAGTTTAATTTTCAACTAAAAGAGATATACTTTTAACCAAAAATTTAAATATGTTCAATTTTCGGTTAAAAAAATGATTTTAGCTATTCGAAAAACGAATTTCAAACGAAATAGTTAAATTTTCAGCCAAAAGAAAAAATTATTTTCATTCAAAAAGAATAATTTTTGAACAAGAATATTAATTTGTTACCAAAAAGTATAAAATTTTTAAAAAAATATCTTGATTTTCAATCAAAAGAGACATATTTTTAAAATAAAATGGATATGTTCAATTTTTAATTCAAAAATTAAATTTCAAATATTTAAAAAAACAAACTTTTGAAAAAATTTTTAAATTTTCTAAAGATTGGTCGAGACTGATTTATGAAAAACTTTCTTACTTTTTTTTATTCAATAACAAAAACGGAAGAAAAATGTTTTTAGAAGAGTACTGGTATTCCTCAAATGCTTAAATTAAATCCAAAATACCTGGAATCAATAATGCAACTGTCCAAAACATATTTTATGGTTTAGAAATTATTGCCAAATTCATTAAAATAATTATAACTGAATAAGTGAGTGAAAATGGATGCGCGGGAATTGGCAGTGATTCCTGAATTGATTTGTGATAAATTTAAACAATTTATAGACAAAAACCATAATTAAATTTAATTTGTGAAATATGACAAATAAATTGTACTATGATAAACATATTTTATAATCAATTATGAATAGCACGTAAATATGTTGAAATAAATTAAGTTTTCCTTTTTGTATCGGTCAAGAATTACACAAAAATGTCTAAAAATTATCAGACTTATTCGTCCAATAACAACTGATGATTGTTCAAACAAATTTAATTAACAAATGCACTATCTGTCTATTTTTAAAGGTTAGAACTTTTTTTTTCTCTACGTAATGCAGTGTAAGTGACTTATTGCTAAGCTTTCAGAAAACCTATATGAAAATCAACAATTTTTATTCCTAACAAGAATTGTTTAAACAAATTTTTATCATCCAAGGCATTTTTTCAGAAAAAATGCGTGAAAGATAAATTTTTGATAAAAATTATACCTAAATTTTGAGTTAAAAATTTAATTTCTAATGAAATAAACTAATTTTTAAACTAAGCAATAAAATTGCTATAAAAAAAAAAAGAATTTTTTTATAAGGAAAGAGAAAATAAATAAATTAATAATTAATAAATAAGTTTTGTACGAAACAAAAAATGGAATAATTGATTTTTCAGATTGAAAAAATGTTCACTAGTTACAAATTAATTAATATAAATATATAATATAATGTGAATTTAAATAAAATAAATAAATATAAATAATTTAATATGAATATAATATAAATTAATTAATTTTTTATTAAAATAATAAATCTTTAACCAAACTAATCAATTTTCAACCAAAAAGAGAATAGTTAAAGTTTCAATGAAAAGTTAATTTTCAATCAAATAAAATCAATTTTTAATTCAAAAGATTAATTTTAAGCCAAGATAAAATAAATTCTTAGAAAAAGACCTGCTTAGACGAAAAATGGAATAGTTAAATTTTTAATCAGAAAAATTAATTTTCGATTGAAAAAAAAACTATTTTTCAACCAAAGCAATAAATTAGAAAAAAAAATTTAAAGAAAGGGTAATTATCTACAAAAAAAAAATTATTTTTTCTCGGCAGAAAATTAATCTGACTGGTTTAAAAAAAAGCATTTTTTATTTTGTTTATATCTTTGGCTAAGAAATAGTTTTTTTTATTGATAATAAACTTCTTTGCTTGAAAATTTAACTTATATATTTTTTGGTAAAAATGGATTTCTTTAATTGAAGATTAATTAATTATACTTCAAAATTAATTCCTTCGACAGAAAATGTATTTTTTGTTATTTGAAGTTCATTTTTTCATTTGAAAATTAGTTTCTTGATTAAAAATTAGGTTTTTAACTATAAATTTTCCTATTCATATTCTTGTCTAGCATTCACCTTTTTAGAGAAATTTAATCTTTCTGGTTAAAAATTTAACTTTTTGAGTCATTTTGAGTCATTTTTGTAAAAAATTAATTTTTTAGACGAATAAGTAAACAAAAAAAATTACTATCTTCGGTGTACGTATGTTGATGCGGACCTTGCACAGAAGAGTAGACTTGCACGGGAGAGTGGACGTGCGCGGGAGAGTGGACGTGCAGGCTTCAACTTAAAAGTGCATAATTTAGGAACTAGGAAAGGCTACAAGGTTGTTTTTTCATAAAAGATTAAATCATAAGGAATAATTCGCACAAGGAAATTTTTTTCAAAAATACAATCTTAAAACAAAAAATAAAAATAAAAATGTTTTCACTTGAAATTTTAGCTTAACTTTTTCTAAATTTTTAGTTTTTGAAATGGTACTAAATCCTACATTACACCTATAAATTTGATTGAAATTATATTTTAAATGTTTGAGATGTACTATTTCAAAAAAAAATTTATTAAAATATTTTAATCATGTAATTTCTACAATTTTGAAATTATTTTAGAAATATTTTACCACAATGTCTCAACTACCTAACTTTCACCAAGAAGAAGCAAATGGGTTCTTTATGGATGTCGGAGGAAAGCTACTTAAATACATCGATCAGCCTAAGGTGCTTCGACTCTTATGGAAGTGTTTTTTCAGACGGATTACAATATTCTTTTTTTCCATCCTGCTTTCTTAAAAATTGGTACATTATCGAAAAAATTAGTTTTTTATTAAAAATTAATTTTTCAACTAAAAATTTAGCTATTTCAATTTCTGTTTAAAATTGATCTTTTGTAGAGAAATCTAATTTTCTTGGATGAAAATTCATCTCTTTGATTTAGAATTTATTTTATTTTCTTGAAAATTTGACTATTAGTTTAAAAATTTCTTCAAAAGTTCATAAAATTTGGTTGAAAATACATTTTTTTTTTGTTAAAATTATCCTTTTTCGGTGAAAAATTAATCTTTTTGACAAGAAAGTAAACAAAAACAAATGACTGTTAGCTGTATGCATCTTGATCTGGCCGTTGCACGGGAGAGTGGACGTGCAAGAAAGAGTGGACGTGCTTCATAATTTTCAAACAAAATAAACGAATTTTTAACAACATAGTTACACTTTTGAACAGGTAAATGAATTTTCAACAGAAAATGTGAATTTAAAAAAAAAATTAATTTTTTACCAAAAAGACGAAATTTTAATAAAATGCATGAATTTTTAAAGAAATAGTTGAATTTTCAATAAAAAAAGAATACATTTTCAACCATAAATGGATAGGTTAAATTTTATAATTAAAAAAAAATTAATTTTTATCAAAAAAAAAAAAACAAAAAAAAAACGAATTTTTGACAAAATAAAATTGTCAGCCAAAGGAATTAATTTTCAACTAAAGAGATGAATTTTGAGCCAAAAAAATTAAATTTCGGCAAAAATATACAAACTTTTGAAACAAACAGTTCTATTTTAAACTAAAAAGATCAATTTACAACAAAAAATAAATGAGTTTAATTCTAGGTTAAAAAAAAATTAATTTCTAAATATTAAAAAATGAATTTTCAAAAAAATAGTTAATTTATACACTTACGAAATGAATTTTCTTCCTAAATGATTATTTTTCAACCAGCATTTGGAATTTTCACTAAAAAAATACGAATTTTTAACAAAAGACATACATTTTTATCCAAATAGCTAAATTAAAACTTGAAAAAGATTTCTCTTAAATAGTCACACTTTTAACTAAAGAATTTTTTAACAAATATTTTAGTTTTTAACTAAAGAAATAAATTTTCAACCAAAAAGATATATTTCAATCAAGAATATTAATTTTAAACCATAAAATACAAATACTTGAAAAAATATTTTAGTTTTCAAATACAAAAGATAATTTAATAAAAAATCGATAAGCTAAAGTCTGATAAAAAAAAATCAGTTTTCAACTTTGAAAAAACAAATTTTCAACAGAATATTCAAATTTTGAGCCTTAAGAGAACAACAGGATGGATATAATGGATAAGTGGCAGGTGGAGGTGTAGGGAAATGGAAGTAAGTGAGAAGTAGTTGAGGATGGAAAAAGTAGAGGAACAGAAATAGAGGAAAGTGCGAGAAGGGTTGGTGAGTGTGGGGAAAAGATGAAGGAATGGATAAGTGGGTGAAGGGGGTCAATGGAAATGAAAGTAAGAGAGACGTTGTAAGTGATGGGAGATGTAGAGGAAGAAAAATAGGGAAAAGTGGAACAGTGGTAAGAAAGTGTAGGGAGAAGACAATGTAATAAATAAGTGTGAGAAAGGGGTATAGGGAAGGATGAAAGGGGTTAGAAGGTGTGGGAAAAAGACGATGAATTGGATGAGTGGGAGAAAGAAATGTAGGGAAATTCGAGTAAGGGAGTGGTAGTAAGGGATAAGACAAGTAGGGGGATGGAAATAAGGTGGATTAGAAAAGAAGTTAGAGAGTGTGGGAAAAAGAGCATAGAATAGATAATTGGGTGAAGAGGGTGCAGGAAAATAAAAGTAAGGGAGGGGTATCACAAATGAGAAAAGTAGAGAGAAGTGAATAGGGAAAGTGTAAGAGGATATCGAGAGTGTAGAAAGAAGACGATGAAATAAATAAGTGGGTTGAGGCTTGTAGGAAAACAAAAGGTAGTAAAGGAGTAGTAGGGGGTGTGAGAAGTAGACAAAGGAAAATATGGGGAAGTAGCAGAGAGGTTGAAGACTGTGAGGAAAAGGCAAAAATAAATAAGTGTGAGGAGGAGTGTCGGTCAATGAAAGTAAGAAAGGGGGAGTAGGAGATAGAAGAAGTAGGGTAAGGGAAGTAGAAGAAGTTGCAGAGCGCTCAAAGAGTGTGGGAAGAAGTATATGTAATGGATAAGTGAAAGAAGGGAATGAAGAGAAATGAAAGTGAGGGATTGGTAATAAGGGATTGGAGACGTATTGGAGGGGAATAGGGTAAAGTAAGAGAGAGGCTGGAGAGTGGGGAAAAAATACGTAAAATAAATTAGTGGGTTGAGGTGGTGTAGGGAAATGGAGGTAAGGGAGAAGTAGTAGTGGATGGGAGTATTATGAGCAGGGAAAAACGAGGAAGTAGGTGAGAAGTTGCAACGTGTGGGGAGGAGACGATATAGTATCGGGTAGGACAGGCCAGGATACAATAGACCATTTTTTTAGGCACATGTTGCCTACTTTGTCAAATTGCTGTGTATCGTAGCCCTGGGCGAAATCCTTTATAGTTTCGGTTGAGTGTCCGTTCGCCTGTCCATCGTACTTTTTTCAAGAATGAGAAGTAAGGGGGAAAAGTGGAGTGAAAGTAGGTAATGTCAGGAGTGGTGAGGGGTAAGGAAAAATTAAAATAGGGGAAAAAGGGAAAATAGGAGAAGTAAAGAAAATTGTAAGAAAAAGAAAGTGGGGGAAGTAATAGGAGGGTGAATAGGTAAGGTATGGGGAAATGTTGATGGATATACAGAACGTGAGGAAAAAAAGAAGAGACTGAAGCAGATGTTGTAGAAGGAAGAAGAGAGGTAAGTAGTTTCAAAAACATGTTAGAGAAGGGAAAGTGGTAAGTAGTTGAAGATGTTGGAGAAGGGAGGAGAAGCGAAGCTTGATAAACTTGGAGGTGGTGAAGACAGGAATTAGGGCAATGTTAGGTGTAGTAAAAGGAAAGTAAGGGAGTAGAGTTTTAGGCGACTTAATTATCGCTTATTTAAAGATTTT
>JAUELO010000094.1:900805-918350 GCA_032357855.1 Amphibolips quercusostensackenii | reverse complement strand
GATCAAATTAAATTTTTCTGCTCGCTTTTCGCGATTTTCTTCGCCTGGCGATTATTAGGAGCAGTCTATAAATAACGTTATTAATTTAAGGGGAAAAGGCAAGGCGGGGAGTGAGTGAAAGTAATGCTACGAATGTAGATAACATTAAGTACATTTTCTGGTGATCAATTTTAAAGAATTCTTCTTTTTCTCTATTTTTAAGAAACATAAACTTTCTCCTATTTTTTCTTTATTTCACCTATATGCTAACTGAATTATTAGAACCGAACAAAAAAAAAGTACTTTTAGTTGAAAAGCCTACTATTATATTTTCGGACCGGAATTCATCTTGCTTGGTTGAAAATTCTAGTATTTGGTTGGAGGTTTCAATAAATGGTTGAAAATGCAGCTTTTTTGTTAAAAAGTCATCTTTATGGTCAAATGTTTAGCTATTTGTTTGAAATTAAACAGCTTTGCTTAAAATACATTTTTTTGTTGTTAATTCATCTTGTTTTTGAAAATTTAAATATTTTGTTGAAAATTCGTTTTATTTTTGATTGAAAATTGTTTTTTTTAAATAAAGATTTTGCATTTCTATGTTTGGTTAAAAATATTGTTTTCTTTAGTTTAAAATTCTTGATCTCTCTTGTTGAAAATTAATATTTTCAAAATGCAGAATTTTAGTTAAAAATATATCTCTTTTGTTAAAAACTTAACTATTTTATTAAAGATTGTTTTTTTTCAAAATTACTTCTTAACTGAAGTTATAATTATTCAACTTTTGATCAAAAATTGATATATTTAATAAAAATTGATAGTTTTTATTTAAAAATCCATGTATTGTTTCAAAAATTATTCTTCTTGGGTCGAAAAATAATCTTCTCGGATCTAAATTCATCCTTTTTGGTTTAATATGCAACAGATGGGGTCTAAAATAGGTTTATTATATTTTTAATTCCATATTTTTTAATTATTTAAAATAATTTCATTTGGTTCAAAATTAAACTTTTGATGAAAATTAACCTTTTTGGTAAAAAATTAACAATTTTGTTAAAAAATCTAATTTTTGGTTCAAAATTTAATCAGTTTGTAAATAATTCGTCCTTTTGCCTTTAAAATTCAACAATTTTGCTTGAAATTAATTTCTTTTATTGTATACTTATCTCCTTTGTTAAAAATTGAACTATTTCATTTGAAAAAAATCTTCTGTGTTAAAATATAATCTTTTAAATTAATCTATTTTGTTAAAAATTCATATTTTCAAGATTCAGAATTTCAGTTAAAATTTATCTCTCTTGTTAAGCATGTAACTATTTTGTTAAAAAATTTTTTGTTTGTTGTAAATTACTTTTCTTAACTAAAGTTGTAATTATTTCACTTTGGTTGAAAATTGATATATTAAAAAAATTGATCATTTTTATTTCAAAATGCATATCTTTTTTTAGAAATCAGTCTTCTTCGGTCAAAAAATAATCTTCTTTGATCAGAATTTAGCTTTTTTGGTGAAATATGCAACAGTTCAGGTCTAAATTAGGTTTATTATATTTTTAATTTCGAATTTTCAATTATATTTAAAATAATTTTATTTGGTTCAAAATTAAACTTTTTATTGAAAATTAATTTTTTGTTAGCAAATTAACAATTTTTTTGAAAACTCTAATTTTTGAATTGAAAATTTAATCCGCTTGTAGATAATTCGTCCTTATAACTTTGAAATTTAATAATTTTGTTAAAAATTTATTTATTTTCTTAAAATCTCGTGTTTTTGGTAGAAAGATAACCTTATCAATAGGAAATTCATTTCGATGGTTAAAAAATTTAAACCTTTTGTTCAAAATTAATCTTTTTTGGTTAAAACGTTTACTACTTGGTTGAAAGTTAAACTAGTTTGTTTGAAAATTCATATTTCCTTAGCATCTATCTCCTTAGTTAACTGATCCATGTTTAGAAAATTAATTTTCCGGGTTGTAAAATCATCTTTTGGGACAAACTCTCACTTTGAAAATTTATTTTTTTTTTTAAGCAACGTTTATTTGAAAACTCAACTCTTTTATTCAAAATGTAATTATTTTGTTGAAAATTCGTTTATTTATTGGGAATACGTGTTATTAACTAAAAATGTAACTATTTCACTTTTGTTTAATTCATATTTTTTTACAAAATTGATCTGTTTTAATTGGAAATTTATGTGTTTCGTTGAAAATTAGTATTTTTGGTTAAAAAAATAATCTTCACGGTTAAAAATTCATCCCTTATGGTTGAAAATGCATCTGTTTGGAACTCTATTAATCTGGTTTGGTTTACTATCCAACAATTTGGCAAAAATAAACTAATAGGTTGAGAATTAAGTTTTTGTTAGAAAATTAATATTTTTAGGTTAAGTTAAACTGTTTGGTTAAAAATTAAACATTTTAATGCTAATTTAGCTTTTTGATAGAAAATTAATTTTTTTGATAAAAAATCTAATGTTTAGTTTGAAAAGTGATTCAGTTTACAGATAATTTGTCATTTATTTGGCTTTACAATTCAACAGTTTTGTTAAAAATGAATGCATTTTGTTAAAAACTTGTGTTTTGAAAAAATTAATCTGCTTTTGCTAAAAAATCCACCTTTATGGTTGAAAATTTAACTATTTGGTTCGAAATTAATCTTTTTTAGTTAAAAAATCATCTCTTTGTTTAAACTCCTATTTTAAAAATTTATTTTTTTTAATACAACATTTACTTGAAAAATAATCATTTTTGTTAAAAATGTAATTTTTTTGTTGAAAATTCGTTTTTTATATATTAAGAATCAACTTGGTTAACCGAAAATGTAATTATTCCATTTTCGGTTAAAAAGTAATGTTTTAATTGAAAATTGATCTGTTATAATTAAAAATTCATGTATTTTATTGGAAATTGATCTTTTTTTTGTTAAAAATTATTCTTCTTGGTTGAAAATATATCCTTTTTGGTTGAAAATGCATACGTTTGGCTCTAAATTAATCTGGTTTGGGTTACTATTGAAAAATTTTGCGAGAAGTAAACTTTTAGTTTAAAAATTACCTTTGTTGTTAAAAATTCATATCTTTCATCTAAGTTCAATTATTGGGTAAAAAATTAGACTTTTTTAATGAAAATTTAACTTTTTCGTAGAAAATTGATTTTTTGTTAAAAAATATTTTATTGGAAATTGATGTATTTTGTTGAAATTTAGTGTTTTTTTTGGTAGAAAATAAGTCTTCTTGCTTCAAAGTTAATTTTTTTTTATTGAAAATCCAACTAGTTGGTTCAAAATTTAATTACCTGGTTGGAACTTGAAGTAGTTTGTTAAAAAATTTTTGTTTTTTTATAAAAATTAATTTTGTATCCGAAAATTCAAGCATGTATGAAAATGATTTAAATTTACTAAAATTAATTGAAATTCTAAAAGGTTTGAGCAAAAAACAGTTTTTATATTGCTCCTGTTTTCGGTTTATCATAGGTACTCTCACAGGGTCGAGTAACTCGATACAGGCGCATAAATCCAGCATATTTTCAATTAATTATGATGAAAAAACCACAACAAGACCATTTTTCAAAAAAATGACGCTATAGGGACTTGTAGTTTGCCATTTAGATTATGTGGTTAAAATATTACATCAAAAAATCTATCCTTGTAGGAGAAAAGTTGACATGTATACATGCGCGAAAAATCAAGCCCTAGGAAGCACTTCAAACCAAACTCTTAGTTATGAGATTTATAAAATAATTTCCGTTTTGCAAATTAAAAGTTGTATAAGTTTCATAACCTTTAATGGATTATTTATTGGGGATCATTTATTCCGAATAAAATAAGATGCACACTAATTAAAGAATTTTACTGTACGAGGTGTTGAAGACTTTTAGACAAGTTTATGAAAGTGTAGCTTCATTTTCGAATGTTAGCATCAATTCATGTCCTGTATAGATGTGAGTTCGCAAACGCAATGAGGATCATTGTTTCGTTTTTATTTTACTGAATTAAGCTTATCGCTTGAGAGATTTTTATACTTGACTGTGAATATCTCAGTTGGGGAACAAACTCGCATTATCAGGGATTTTTTCTACATTTCAGATGCAAATATTTGCTCGTTTCCTGAATTTCACATGTGTCATTCCAGCAAGTAAAATAACCACAAAAGCTCTTTGACAAAAGCAAAACTTTCTTGTTTTTTTATTACCTTTTATTATTAGCAGTGGGACGATTACTTAAAATAATGCCAGGCTGCATTTCAATTTTTGCAGTAGATCTTCAACTTCATGAGTATTTTATTTATTTTCTAAAAATTTTTTTAAGAAATTACTTTACGTATTGTTATTGCTATTCATCGCGATCTTAGACTGATTATTATTTGTTTAAAATTTGTACTTTTTATTTCTTTTTAGGATCCGTTCATAAATTACGAAAAGTTTTTCTGTAATTTTGAACCACGTACCGACCTTTATTTGGTAAAATCTGTTTGCTTCTTATTAATTAACAAATTAGTTCAACTTTCAACTGAATAGTCAAATTTTCAATCAAAAAAGATCAATTCTAAAAAAATATATATATATAATAGTTGATGTTGTAATCAAGAAAATATTTTTATTTAAATCAGGAAGAGTTGAATTTATCAAAGAGAGGAAAATTTTCAACAAAATTATTGAATCCTCAACCAAAACCGAAAAATTTTCAAATAAACAGATACGTTTATGACAAAAAAAGATTAACTTTCTGACTAAAGACATTAATTTTTAAACAAAAGGGCGCGCTACTGTTGCTTTTCGCGCTTCGCGCTCTATAATGTATTTATCTCGCGCTACGCGATCATTTTATGTATTTCCCCTACATTTGTGCACAGACATTTTGAAATTAAAGGTCAAAGCATCGCCAACTGTAATTTCGTGATTATGAATTCTCTTTTGTTAAAGCTCCTTCGGCCTGGTATCGCCTATTTAGATATTGCAAAATAAAGTAAAAATGTTATTTATCATGATTACTTTAATATTTTTCCTTATTTTTCATTAAATTTAATTCTCAGCTACCGCGAAAAACGTATAATTTTAATTTTTTATTATTAAAAAAAGTGCGCATCTTATAAAAAAAAAAACAGAATTTTGCTATTAAGCATTTTATTGCATCTTATGTCGTTTCACCATAAACTTAATTTGTTTCTTTTCGATGTTATTTTTTACGATTGGAACTGTTCTAAGCAAGTTCTTGGATAAAATTTAAAAGAAAAATTTTTTTTAAGAAAAATTTACTGTAGCTTGTGTTCTTTTTCCAAAAATTTAATTTTTTATTTCAAATATATTTTTATAACAAGAGTTAATACAAAATTTGTACATCTTTTTTGGTTGAACAACTTTTGTCTTTTCATTTTTTTTCGTCTCTGGTATTGTTTTCTATAAAATTTAATTTTTAATTTTAATCTTTTTTTAAGATTAAACGAAAATCTACTTGTCCTACCTAAAAATAATTATAACAAATTTGTAGATACTTTTTGGCTAAACAAATTTATGCATTAATTTTTTTCGCACCTTGTATTGTTTTTCGAAAAATTAAATCTTTTAATTTGAATCATATTTTGTACGATTAAAATAAAAACTACGCGTCTCATCAAAAAATTATCAGTGACAAATTTGTAGCTCTTTTTGGATAAGCTACTTTTGTCCATTAATTTTGATTCTAGCTTGTGCTGTTTGTCCAAAAATTAAATTTTTTTATTTTATTTTTTACGATTAAAACCAAAACTACGCGTTCCATCAAAAAATGATTAAAAACATATTTGTAGCTATTTTTTGGAAAACAACTTTTGTGTTATTATTTTTTGTTGCAGCTTGTGTCGTTTGTCCAAAAATTTTATTTTTTTATTTTTAATCTTGTTTTTATGAATAAAAAAAACTACGCATCCTATCAAAAAATTATTTATAACAAATAGAAATCTCTTTTTTAGGTTGATAACTTTTCTTTTGTAGCATGTGTTGTTAGTACAAAAATTTATTTTATTTTTATTTTTAATATTACTTTTTAAGAAGAAAACTAAAAGTACGTGTCTTGAAAAAAAGAGATTGATGACAAATTCGTAAATCTTTTCTGGGTGCTCAATTTTAAATAAATCTTTTTTCGTATCTTGCAAAGTTTAACCACAAAATGAAATTTTTGATTCTTCATTATTTTTTGTGCTATCAAAATTTAAATTGTTTATTTTTGAAGAGAATTCAACAAGTTGTTATGATAATCTTGTAAAGATTTTGAAGAGCAACGTTTTTTTTGGCTTTTTTATATCGTTCCACTTTTTAAGTACTATAAATAGCTGTACATAAAATATTTAAATTCTGAAAAATTTGATCTTGAAAATTTTGAAAATGATTTAACTTTTTGAATGTTTATAAACAATGTCTGATTAGCAAATTCAAGCTTAATTTTTGGTCCCTTAAAATGTGTGTCAGAACATGATCTAATCCGACAAGTCTTTTAAAAGTTATCCGGCATACAGACGACAACCTGTACAGAACCTGTGCAGCAAAAACAGGAAAAACCTGTTTTTTCGGATTTGAGGAGTCTCAAACGTGAAGATTCAAAGAAATTGGGGATAGTCAATTTTTACATCAAAACAATACTTTTTCATTATAATAAGAATGTAAAAATAAGTTGTTGTAAACATTTTTTTACATTGTTAATACCAACATAGCTTATCGGCAATAAACTGAAGAAAATATCGTGATTAATAATTGTTTTTTTTTAATAATTAAGTACAATAAAGTCTACAGCAGAGATGTTTAAATTTCTCAGTATCAGGGTACGAGCCAACAACAGTGACATCAAATTAATCACGCACAGTAAAATGATCCAGTCACGTAACTAATTAATCTAAATCGCCCTCGATGTAAATAAAAAGAACGTTGGGATGTAATTTATTCTTGATTTCACGTCTGGAAAACAACAAATTGGTTTAAATAAATCATATTTTGCCTTAGAAATGTTAACCAGCTAACTGGTAATGAAGCATTTATACGCATTTTGAATGAGAGGCGGTCCATAAACTACGTTATCAGTTTTCTTACAAAAAGGGAAAATAGGATGATTTTTAAAGAAATACTTGAATTTCCAACCAAAAAAGATTTTCCACCAAAAGTGATAAATTTCCAAAAACAGAAAATTTAAAACAAATTATTTTTAACAAAACAGTTGCTTTAACAACCAAATAGTTGAACTTTCAAGCAAAAGCGACGAATTTTGAACAAAAATAATTAGACTTTTAACCCAAAAAGATCTGTGAATATAGTAAATCCAAGATAACTAATTCCAGGTTCCAGGATTGATGAATTTTCAAACAAGAAAGATGAATTCTAAACTAAATAGTTAAATCTCAACTAAACAAAAAAACAACATTTTCGCATCCAAAATAAAATCAGCAAGTATTCAGTTAAAAAAATTAATTTAAAAAAAAAAACTTTCAACCAGTTTACTTTAACCCAAGAAGACAAATATTGAACGGAGTAGTTCAATCCTCAACCAAAAAGATAAATTCTTAAAAAAAAAGATTAATTTTCTAATCATAAGGACGAATTTTCAACAAAATATATAAATTTCCTACCTGATAGTTAAATTTTTAAATTTTAAACGATAAATTTCTAACAAAAAATGGAATGGTTTAATTTCAAAATACAAAACTTAGTTTTTAACCAAAAAAAACGAATTTTTAACAAAAAAGTTACATACTCAAATAAAGTGGTGAATATAAAACGAGATGAATTTTTAACAAATTACTTAACTTTCAATTAATTAGTTGAATTTTCGACCCAACAAAAGGAATTTTCAACCAAAAATGTAAATTTGCCACTGAGAAGATCAATTTTCTATCAAAACAGAAGAATTTCCAACAAAATACATAAATTTTCAACAAAGTTGTTGAATTTGTAAGTCAAAAAAAATAACAACTTTAAAAAAGTTGAATTTTTAACCAAAAAGTATGATTTTTAAACAAAAAATGTAATTGTCTATCAAATATCTTATTTTTATACCAAAAAAAATAGAATCACCAGGCAAACCTTTATTAGCTGATATTTTAACAAAAAAAGATTTTAATTTAAAATAAAACACAGTAAAACTTAACCAAAAAGGACAAAATTTTAATAAAATAGTTAAATCCTCAAATAAAACTGATTATTTTACAACCAAACAATTACAGTGTTAACCAAAAAAGATACATTTCGAAAGAAGAAGAATATTTTTTCACCAAAAACGAGCGGATTTTTAACAAAATACATGAACTTTCAACGAAATAGTGAAATTTTTGAATAGAAAGGATCAATTTTCAATTAAAAATATAAAGTGTTAACTTTATACCTACATGTACTCGATAATTTATTTACTTCGCGCTGCGCACTTGGTCAATGAACATCTCCCTTATTTCTGCATAGGACTTTCAAATTCAAATATCAAACCATCCACAACTGAAATTGAGTGATTTTGAATTCTCTATTGCTAAAACTCCTCCGGCTTTAATGAATACATTCTCATCACGTGTCTCGTAAGAAAAAAATGTTGAAAGAAAACGTTCAGATCTAATTTAAATACAATTTTCTTATCAAACATATTTTGCACCTTAAGTCTTTTTTCCAAAAATTTAATTTGTTTTTTGAATTGCTATTTTTCGCGATTGAAAGAAAAACTACGCGTCTTGTCGAAAAATTATTCATAAAAAACATATCGATTTTTTTTGGGTAAACAACTTTTGTCTATTAATATTTTTCGTAGCTTGTTTCATTTGTGCAAAATTTTTATTTTTATTTTGAATGTTGTTTCTTACGAATTAAATTAAAGCTACGCATCAAGTCAAAAAGTAATCAATAACAAATTTGAAGATCATTTTTCGATGCAAAATTTTTGTAGAATAATCTTTTTTGTCTCTTGCATAGTTAAAGCGCAAAATGAAATTTTTGATTTTTAATTTTTTTTTGTGCGATCAAAATTCGAGTTTTCATTTTCTAAAGAAAATTTTAAAAGTGATAATGATAAACTTGAAGGACTTTCAAAAAGCAACGTTTTTTTTGTTACTTGTTTTCATATCGTGCGTTGTTCGTCTTGAAATTTTTATTTTCGTTTGTTTTTTTATTTTTACAAAGCTGTAACTCTCCTAATTTTATTTTTTTTTAGAAAAAGTCTTGAGGATAAATTAATCAAATTTTTGAGTACTACAAATAATAATTTATAGAATTTTCATATCTTACAGAAAATGTTTTCAAACATTTTGAAAGTGCTCTAACTTTTTGAATTATTATCCAAAATACCTGGCTAACAAACTCGTCGTTTATTTTTATGCTTTAAAAACGTATCTTAAGGCTTAATCCAATCTGATTAGTCTTTAGAAAGTTTTCGTGCCTAAAGGATACAGACAGACATACATACAGACATACATACAGCCAGGCAGAGACATTCGTAAAAATTATTTTTTCGGCCTAAGGGGGTCTCAAAACGTGTAGATTTGATGAAAACCGACTAAGTAATATTTGACATAAAACCAATACTTTCTCATTAGTATGAGAATGTAAGAAAATAATTATGAAAAAAATGTCTTTAATCAATTTGTTAACCAAATTTTTTCTTAGTTTTGCCAAAAAAACTAGCATATGAAATTACCGTCCAGTGATAGTTTGTTATGAATTGAGGATCTTTAAAAATGTCCACTGTGTCAATAGTTACTTAAAATGTGAAGGAATATCAAAGTTTTCACTAAGTTTTCCAAACTATGTTACATGATTGACATATGACGTCTTTTACAAATATGTAAAGTTTTGTACACAATTTTAATATGTTTTTATATATTTTGTTAGAAAAGTAATTATTTTCCTTTCTTTCGTAAAACCAATATTTTTTTTGGATTAGAAATTCGAAAGATATTTATTAGCAAACCAACTTCTCATCGTTTATTTTTTGTGAAAAAAATACAAAAAATGGAGTGAAAAACGTTCCCAAAAAAAATTAAATATCCTACAAATTTTGAAAAAATAATAAATTTTCCTTAAGAAACTGACTTTTAAAAACATAAGATTTTTATATTATGGTAATTTTAAATTACGAAACAAAGTCTTACAAAAAAAAATTTACCAAATTAAAAAAAAGTTTAATTAGGATTAAAAAAGGTTAATATTTATTGCCATGTAATATCAAAAATTAAAACTGAAGTACATACATGTTTCTAACAAAAAATAAAAATATAATCCTGTTCGCTAATGTATCATCAATCTCTTGCCGAATTTTCTCCCTTCGACTTGCAACTATATATCTGATAATAATTATTAATAAATGATGTTCTTTCAGTACGGCAAGTGTTTTTTTTCTCACAGATTTCGGGACCATAAATATAATATTGTGCCATTAGGCAGAAAGAAATAACTTCCAAATTGAAACATCGTAATCTGGGAAGCGATTGTGTAACTTTTTCACTTTTATTTTCACTTTCACATTTACGAAATTCACGATGATTTTCTTATGCTGAAATTGCTATGAGGATTAAGGAAAATTAATTTGAATTTAACAAAAAACACACAAATTTTAAATAAAATAGTTAAATTCTCAACCAAATATATAAATTTTCAAGAAAGAAGATGAATCGGGTGCTCTTCCGAAAAGTGCATACTTCCGATCGATTTGAAACTTTGTATGTTTATGTAGTTTAAATCGATTATTACAAACATGATGGTTAAAATACTAGCAAATTTGAATTTTGTGGTGAGAACCATCAAAAACCCATGAAAGTCATGTTTTTCCCCATTTATGTCGGCAAACACAAGCAAATTTAGAAAAGTTTTAAGATGAAAGTTGTAAATTTTATAAAAATGTATATTCTTTATTCTGCACACTTTTTCTCCTAAATTGCTAGTTTTTGAGAAAATCGTTATGAATTTTCAAATCAATTATAGCAATTACATAATGAGTTCAAATACGTAAGTTCACAATTACATTTATATTATATTATATTCAAGCATAATTAAATTTTTTAAATAATTTAAAATTGTCTAAACACTTACAAGCATTTTTAGAAAACAATTTAGTATATTAAAAAATATTAAAATCTTTAAAAAATTTTGTAAGATAAAATGTTTTTTCTGCTTTTTCTTCACAAAAACTATATTCTTAAACAAAGGCAGGTTTTTGATATAATTTTATAATTACTTAAACAAATTATTTTATTGTTTTTATTAATTGAAGTACCTATAACGTCTATTAAATAAGTAAATTTCGCCACTTGTCTGAATAAAACAAATGTTTAAACAAATTTAAATTAGATTAAAGAAATTAATTTAACAACTGAATATAAGTTATAAAATGACTGAGTAACCCTGCATTACTAATTAATGCTTATTTATGAAAAAAGTTTTAAAAAGCATTAATAAATCGCAATATTACTTAAAATTTAAGTTTTTCACTCATAGGGTTTCTTTGGGGACCCACAAGAATGGCGCAAAGTCATTTACAATCAAAATTCATAATTGATTTTTATTTTCTGACGAATTTTGAACAATATACTGTAATACGAAATTATGTGTAACATATTATCGCCTTTAAATATTAGACTTACAAAAAGCTGTTTTTTTCCCATGTTCAATCAATGGAAAACTTCATGGTCTACACTATTGTATATTACACGTGACGTATAAGAGCCCTTTTACGAGGTATATTTACGTCACATAGGTGGTCAATAGAAAAAAAATTAAATGAAAAACTGGAGTATACTGCTACAATGCTGGAATATTTTGCAGTACATTGAGGTACTGATTTCACAGATAAAAAATCAATGAAAGTGACTCCCACGCAAGCGGTGAGCCATACCTTCGCTTTCCGCTTTGCCATTTGTCTTCCAGATAAGTAAAGAAATGTAAGGGTCTGTCAAGACGTCGCGATGGTGATGTTCTAAGGGAGAATGCTCTATGATGAACCTTCAACAGAAATAGACTGATTGCCTCAGAGACCTTTCTAGCCACCCGATTTCGCAAAAAAAAGGAAATGTCCCTAACATACTCAAAGTCGCGACAAAAACTCCTAAGAATCTATTTTAGTACCTTGAACAACTCCCTTGCTTCATTTTTTTCAGATGAGTAATTATCGCTACCAGGAAAAAAAAGATGCGGATGGATAGAAATAAACAGGAAATAATAGTGGAACACAAAGGGACATAAAAGATAAAAAATGTACCCCTTATCGACAATTTTATCCATTTCTATTGTATTGTATTACTGTCAACATTATTGCCTCAATTACTTCTCTACCAATCATGAACTTTTTCGTCATTTTAGTCCTCTTATTTATGTACATTTTTTATTTCTTTGTCATATTTTTCCATCTTTTATTCCGTCAAAAAAACAATACACTTCTATCTTTATTCATAAATTTAGACTATTACTCTTTTTGATAATTTTATTATTTTTATCCGAATTTACTCTTTTTATCATTTTTATCCTTTTCTAGCCACTTTTTTCTGATACTATTGACAATCGTAATGTTTTTTCATCGTTACTCCTCTTTCCAATAATTCTGTACTTTTCATTTTTATATTTTATTACTTTTGATCACATTTTATCTCCTTCCTCTTCGCAATATTTCTACCCTTTTCAATCCATAGAAAAAATCTAATTTTTATAGCTTTAATTTCTTACATGTTAATTAAAACTTGTTTTCGCTTATAGCTAAATTTTAGCCTACTGTTTGTCTTAAAAAAAAAACGGTCTATATAAAAAAAAAACATTTTCCTGTTTTACATTCACACTTCCCTTCTAATACTCTTAACTGTTACAACTTTAATTCCATTCTTCTTTCCAATAATACCATTCCATTATCGCCTTCTACACCCAGTTTATCTATTTTGATCTTTTTTCTCTCTCCAATAAATCATTTTTCACTTCTTAATCTCTTTTAATCCCACGTTTCTCTTCAGAATTTCTATAGGTTTCTGTCTTGTTATATTACCATTTACTATTCAAACGTCTAGCATTTTGCGTTGGACCCTCGCTGTAGTAAGTAAACGCGCTTAATGACAAATCAAACAGCAGATAGCTTCAGTAAATATTACTGTTTGGTTAAGTATACAATTTAGAATTTTTTTAGCTCATTTAATTTTTTTTTTTAATTAACACTTAAATGCTTTAAATTGGAATTGAATTCTTTTGAATTAATATTGAGTGCCTTCGACTTCCCTTGAATTCTTTCAATTATTTTTATTCTTTGGGATTACTTAAAATTCTCACATCGTTCTTTTAAAAGACAACAAAAAATTTTTCAATAAAATACGTAAATCTTTATCTGAAAGAGATTGATTTTCAACCAAGCAGTTGCACTTTTAACCAAAAAAATTGACTTTGTACAAAAAAAGACGAATTTTCAACCAAATACATAAATTTTTAACCAAAAATAGAATAGTCAAATTTTCAGTTATAAAAGTATATTTCTAACCAAATGAACAAATTTTTTACCAAATAGTTTAATTTTAAACCAAAGAAACAATTTCTTCACAAAAATCATGAATATTGCACTAAAAAAATTATTTTTCAAGAAATAGTTTGACTTTTGTCCAAATAGTTGAATTTTCTACCGAATTGATAAATTTTTTGTCAAATTATTGAATTTTCGATACGAAAATACGAATTTTTTACAAAAACGTTGAATTTTCAAGAAAAAAAGTCAACGTAAGCAGTTTTGAATTTTTCACGAGAGAGATGCATTTTTAACAAAAAAAATTACAATTTCTACACAAAGAAATCAATTTCTTATTAAAAAGACGAAGGTTTAACAGAATAGTTTAATTTTCAAAACAAAAAATTGTTCAGTCAAAAAAAAAATTTAATCAACCTGTTAAATTTCCAAGTAAAAATAAAAATGAATTCTCAACAAAACAATAAAAACACCAGAAAATTAGAAAAGACTTTGAAGCCTGC
Organism: Amphibolips quercusostensackenii; assembly: GCA_032357855.1. NCBI lineage: Eukaryota > Metazoa > Arthropoda > Insecta > Hymenoptera > Cynipidae > Amphibolips > Amphibolips quercusostensackenii. The sequence goes on along the minus strand of JAUELO010000094.1, from coordinate 904,452 downwards.
TATAAATGAATAAGGATTTTGATCAATATTATAAAAAAATGAAATAGTAAAGTTTCAATTTGAAGAATTATTTTTCAATTCGATAGAAAATTTCTTCAAAACACTGGAATTATCTACTGAACAGTTAATTTTCAAACCGAAAATGTGAACTTTTGATAAAATACTTAAATCTCTAGCTTAAACAGATTAATTTTCAACAAAACAGTTGCATTTTTAACAAAAAATTGATTTTCTACCGAAAAAGGCGGTTTTTCACAAAAGAACGTAAGTTTCCAATTAAAGATGGAATAATTGAATTTTAAGTTAAAAAAGTACATTTTCAACCAGAATAACGAATTTTCACAAAATAGCTCAATTTTTAATTAAAGTAATTATTTTTGAACTAAAATGATGAATCTTTAACTGAAGATCTTGAACTAAATCTTTAACTGAAACTAAAAAATTTTCAACAAAAAATTTTACTTTCGGACAAATGGTTGAATTTTTCACAAAATTTTTTATTTTTCCGTCAAATTGTCGAATTTCCAATAGAAAAATATGAATTTTCCACAAAAAGTTGAATTTTCGACAAAAAAGTTAATTTCCAAACAAAAAGTTGTATATTTAACCAGACAGATGCATTTTTACCCAAAAATGACATTTCTACAAAAAGAGATTACCTTTAAAACTAACAAGATAAATGTTCACCAAAATTGTTGAATGATCAGCACATAAAATTGTTTAATCAAGAAATAACATAAATTATAATTAAGTTGTTGAATTTTCAAGCCAAATAGACAAATTTTCAACAAAACAGTTAAATTTGCAACCAAAAAAGATCAAGTTTTAACAAAATTGTTGAATTTTCATCAAAATAATGAATATTTTAACTAAGAAAGATAAATTCTTAACCAACAAAAAAAAGGTTTTAACTTTCAACAAAAAATATTTGTATTTTCTTATTGGATTCTATCAATTTAGTTTGCATTTGAGTCGAAAAAGGAAAAAAAAGGAAAAAGACTTTGACACCTGCGATAAACAGCAAAATTTCTATTTAAAAAACTTAGTTTCAATTAAAAAAATTTTTTTACAAAACGTTTTAATTTTCTACCAAATAGTTCAATTTTCAACCTCAAAATGTAAACTTTCAACAAAAAATTTCATTCTCAACTGAAACAAATTCATTTTTAACCAGACAGTTGAATTTAACAAAAAAAAAACTTAACAAAATTGTAGAGTTTTCAACAAAATAATAAAATTTTCAACCAAATGATGAAATTTGCAACCAAAAAAATGAATTCCAAACAAAAATTTATGAGGAGACTTTTCAACCGAAAAGAATAAACTTTTAACCAAAAATAGTTTGATTTTAATATTGCGTTCTGTTATATCAGTTAGCATTTGAGGTATTTGTCGTACCGAAAAACAGGTCTCTGGAAAAAGTTGTGCATGAGTTCAAAAATTGAAATTATATTATCAGTCATATTTTATGAAAAAAAAACATTATTTAGAAAAGAAAGATTTAATTTTTTGAAAAATAATCATTTTAGCCATTGTTTTCGTAATTCTTTTTTTCTTATTGTCCCTTCTTACCAATTTAAAAAAATGGTTAAATATAAATAAATAATACATTATTCTTTTAAGTAACACATTTTTAATACTTTTGAAATAATATTCTAATAGTTGCAGATTTTTTAAAAAATGAAGTTAATTTTTTATTGCATACTTTTTTATTTCGGACTACACACTTTTAAAGCTGATCTACGCAAAGTGTGCCGGACTCTGCAACATTTCAGTTCCTAAGGAAATTATAAAATTGTACAGTTAATTTTCTAAAACTAATTTTATTAAGGTTTAGCTTTATTTTAATTAACAGAGTTTATGTTTTATATGTATGTCCGTTTTCTAAATTTATTAAAGTTTTTAAAGATTTTTCTTTTAGGTTAAAATTTTATTTTGCATTTTATTTTCCAAAACTAACTTCATTAAGGTTCTACTTTTATTTAACTAACAGGCTTTATCTTTTGTATGTATGTTCGTTTTTTCAGTTCATTAAAGTTTAGTAATATTTTTCTTTTGGAGAAAACTTTTATTTTACGTGTTATTTTCTTAAACTAATTTCATTAAGTTTCCACTTTTATTTAATTAATACGGTTTATATTTTGCACGTATGTCCGTTCCCTAAGTTTATAAAAGTTAAGTGATATTTTTTCCTTGAAGGAAAATTTCATTCTACATTTTATTTTCTAAAACTAAATTTATTAAGTTTCCACTTTTGTCTGATTAATATGGTTCATATTTTGTATGTATGTCCCTTTAATTCAATAAAATTTTAGTAATATTTTTTTTGGAAAAAATTTTGCGGTGTCTTACACAGGGGGTTACAAATTTAAGAAAAACACCTTACATGATTTTTGAATGACCCCTTATAAGTGTATTTATTTATTATTATTTCGTAAATTTATACTTATTAAATTAATATTTACACTAATATTTTTATACGTTTGAAATCATTTTTACAGCCCTTAATTTATATGTAATACTTTCTCCACTTGTTCATCATTTATCAATATTATGACAGCAAACATTTTTCTATCCACCTCGTACGAGTTTCCCCTGTCATATGTATTGAATAAAATGGAACATGATATAATTCTCTTATCCTTGGATTAAAATGAGATAGATCGTCTTCTATACCATTGAATAAAACGGGACTTTTTTCTTTGAGCAAAGCAGGAAGGGGGAACGTAATCTGACTATTTGTGTCTATTACCTGTTATATCTTATCGTTTATTTATTAACCTAATCTCCCCAAGCCCCCAAATTTAAAACAAGAGCACACCATAAATTTTTATTACCCTTTAGCACTTAATTTCAATCTGAATTCTTGCATCCTTGTAAGTTCGTGAATACGGAAAAATACAATTTGCCACTGTTTAAAGAGAAACGTTTATTTTATGTAAACGAAGCACTATTCCAAGGAAAGCGGAATACTTGAAAATATTTTATCAAGAGACGTACAATTTTGGAGATAGAATCTCAAGGGCGATTCCATTAAAACTGACATAATAAAAAATCGATTGTCCTAAGCATACGAATCGTAAAATTGGCCAAATAATATTTTAGTGATAACTCAAAAAAGAAAGAATGTCCTTGGCACGTTCTTTCAATGTTCCTTCGCGTGGGTGTTCACGCCCTTGATTAATTACTAAGGATATTAACAAATAATGTTATAGCGGAATTTGCAAATTTTCGTTTGACGAGTGACATTTTCTAGTCAATAAACGAATTTCTATTGATTGATGATGGCAATGGAATTCTTCACCATCAATGCAAGTCAAAACTACTTGATATAAGCGGAAGAATAAAAATATTTCTTTCTACATTTATTTTTTTTTTCTTGACAATTCGAAAGGTGCCATTATCACTTTTTATCGAACAAAATTCTACTGATTACAATTTTTTATATTACAAAAAGAGCACTCTTATCAGATATAAATATGATTAGCAATGGATAAAATGAAGATCGAAAGGCAGAGGCAAAGTTTCATATCAGAAGTTGAGGTGTCTAGAGCAAACCTTCAGGCCTTAAATATATTACAATTACATTTTCGCATGCGTGTAATTCCCCAAGCGATCAAAACTTTTTTCATTATACAAGTGGTGTA
>JAUELO010000094.1:875593-888235 GCA_032357855.1 Amphibolips quercusostensackenii | reverse complement strand
GCGTTAGTTGCGTCAAGTTGCGTCAGCTGTTATGATGCGTTCAAATCGAACAGAAATGGTTCTTACGACCCTAAATGTTTACGTTCGGGTAGAGCGAATGTTGTGTTCAATTTAAGCAAAGGACATTTAGCACCATGCCCAAAACCGTACTTAAATGGAATTTCCAGTGAATATCTAGATATTTCATTAAACCTCTTATTCTACTAGGTCCTCACGACATATACGCCAATTTTAAACGTTTATAATTTTGTGCAAAATAATTTTAATGGGAGTTTTCAATTACCTTCAAAAAAATTTTGCAAGTTTTTATTTAGTTGAAAATCGTATATTTATTTTTAACAGAACATTTCTTGAAACATACTTTGTTTTACATAAATATCTATATGTATTTTTTGTTTTGGAGGAATCAAAGATGACCTTTTGTCAACTATACGCATCTCCCTGTTTTTAAAGCCTGTTTTTTCAACTATATTGCATCTCTGTTGAACTTTGAAAGTTAATGCACAGGAAAAATTTGTCTCGTAAAAAGTGTAGAAATAGTCATGGAATCTTGGACAAGTACCAAAACTTTTTTAATCTTGGATGAGTTTTAGTGAAAGGTTTCAGACTTGCCAATACTAAATACAAACGAGTTTTTCTATTCCTTTTTAAACTCACTTGTGACTAAAATATTTTTATCATGCTTTGGGATAAAATGAAAGTGAATAATCGTTTCCAAAGTCAATAATTTTATTTTAAAATATTTTTTTTCTATGCTTAAAGATCTATCTTTTAATATAATCTTGGCTAATTCTGCATTAAATCAGCCAAAATTTAAAAAAAGTTGAAGCAGAATGACAGATGTTTTTCCAAAATTCTTGAAATTTGATATTCGACAACAAAAAAGCACGCAATTTTTTTCTTTTAAGAAATAGGTTCTAATATGTACTAAGTTTCTCCAGAGTTATATTCTTGGTAAGCCACTGCTTCATATTCAAAAAGTTATTTTTAAATAATTAAAATTTTCGCATTTTTATCGATTTCAAAATGTTTCGTCCCGCACAAGACTGATATAATTTTTTTTTTATATTGTCAGAAACTGTTAAAAAATATTTTAAAAAGGTACGGCTTTCCTGTAAATCTTCTTTTTATATTCTAAAAATAAGACGGAAATCTTTTTTTGTAGAAAAATGCTATGTTTGTGAGCTTTTACCTAAACACTCTTCTGTATCTTTCGTTGTAAAAAAAAAAAAAATATTTCATTTTTGAAAAACAATTTTTTTTAATGTGAAGCAGAGGTTTGCCAAGCATGAAGCTCAGGAGATATGTTGCACATACTACTATCAATTTCTGAAAAGAAAAACATTAAAATGTAACTTTTGTAAAATGTAATTTTTTGAGAAAATACACTTTCAAACATTTTAGAAATACAGCCGTCATTTTGTAATTTTGTCAATTTTCTGAATACGTTAAAAAAAGAATAAAAATTAAAGGGAAAGAATACCTATGTCAAATAAAAGAAGAAAATCTAAAATACATTTGTACAGAAAATACTGGATTTTGAATAAAATTTCGGTCAATGTTGGAGAATTTGCAGGTAATCTTTAAATTATTGTAACAAATCAAAAAAACTTTAAAAGGTTCATTCAAATAGAAAAATTATTCTCAAATTTTCAGCTATACCTCTTGGCATAATTAGGAATGGAATTGGTCTAATACAAATATAATACTGTTTTTTTTTAGTTTTTATACAATTACATACATATTTTGATTTGGAATCATGAGTGGAATATAACAGCTTTAGAACTTATAATTTAAATGAGAAAACATAATTTAACACATAATTCAATTCTTACATTAAATAATTCAAATTGTAAAAAAAAATACCCTGTAAAATAAGACTAATAAAATTTGAAATTGTTTCATGAATATTTACAAATAAAAAAAGTTTAAAAATGTATTGCTTGTTCTTTTGCAGTATCTTCTTTTATAATTATGAATTTTTTAGTGGGAAAGGGGCCTAAAATAATATAATATATATATAATATATATATATGAAGTTATTTAAATAAAGAATGTGTATCTCATTTATATTATCAATCTTCCAGCACTTACACAACTCACCGAAAGTATGTGTGTGCTAAACTTTGGACGCTAATGTATAGTAATAGATTTAAACTAATATATATATTATATTCAATATATTTTACATTAAAAACAACTGAATAAAGCAATAATAATATGACACTTCACTGGTCGCTTCTCACATGCAGTAAGAATTTTCCTGGTTAGTATATAACAAACATTTTGTTTAGCAAATTGTGTTGTTTGTAGTAGTGTTCACTTAGGCTGTCAGATTAGATTTGTATGCGTGAAATAATTAAAGAATACATTTTTTGTGTATTAACCATGCAACCTTGTGCTGTAAAAAAAGACTGCAAATCTGATGCCTGCTTTGCAGTACGACTTTCTTAGTTTATAACAGTTTCCTAAACGATGAAAAATAAATGTTCAAACGTAGATGTTTAAAGTTTAAGATAGTACAGCAAAACACACAAATAATGACAAGAAACATCTGCTATTTTTTCAAGATGTTGAGCGTAAAAATATTTTTATATTAAACTGAAACTTCCGAGATGTTAGTACAGGAAAACGCCATACCTCTATCGACTATTATATAAAGCTTCTAGTCAATTCATGAAAATGATGCCGACATCTGTTGTTCACTAGATAAAGCTTAGAACCAATATTTTATGTTTTATGTAAGCTTGTAATAAAATGATTATTATTAATATTTTTGTCAATTGATGGTTATAATAATGCTGTGAATTGTTTGGATAGAGTAAAATAATTTATAAAATTGCTTTTTTATCTCAAAAAAAACCTTTGATATAAGAAAGCTCTGCGTTTCGTACTGGCATATACCTTTTAATATACATAGAAACTAAATTTTGAAATCGAGATGGTTTAACTATACCATAATGATATGATTAAATATTAAGTACGTTAACCCAAGTGTCGAGATGTTCAAGTGTCTACGTCAATTTTTCTTCCTGTAGCCAGTCGAGGACTATCTGTTGTCCTTTCTTCTACTTAGTATCGAAATCTCTTAAAAATATTAACACAAGGATGCTTTTAATTTTTATAACATTTTGGTGCCCCTTTATGTGTCACAGACTGAGTTCCATACATTTTATAGGGCAAATTCATTCCCTGCACGAGTTTCGGGAGTCCATCCAAGGGTGTAGGCTATATGCTTTGAGGAAGCCTCCTAAGAGGTTAGAGCTGCTCCTTTAATCTCTCTCAAGATTCGGTCCAAGAACTTTGTTCTTCGGGTATGATACTGCAACTTGTCTAAAACCATAACGCCACGCTTGCGGTCTCGGGGCCATTAAATAATTTCGTCAGCTAGCAATTCTCTAGAGTAAGCTGCCTCTATCCTGCATAATTTATTTTGACAGTAACGAATGTTACAGGTGAAATGTTACCCACAACCTATGTGTTCTCCTATTTCCAACAAATATTCTTTCAGCCTTATCTTTACATTTCTTGGGAAACTTTCTTGGCTTTGATATACTATTCCTTTTAGTTAACGAGAAGAACATGACTTCATTCAAGTAACGAGTGGCTGCTCCCATTCGTAACGAGATTGGTATAATTTCGATGACTTTTCCAATAAGCTCATTTATTTTATTCGAACAGATTTAGGAGACGAGAAAACGAACCTCAAGAAAGCTAAAGTACCTACTCAACTTTTTTTATGTAATTATATAGCTTTTAGTGTAATTAAACTCAAGGACTTCTAATTCGCTCAAGGAACTATGGACGCAATTAACACGATTCTACTTTGTCGCATTTCCCATTTCTGCTTCTTCTTGTTAATGAGCTGTTCGGAGTAAAATTACTACGAGTTAGTTTTTAGATTTAGACTCACAGACGGCTTGGCAGGAAATATTCTTTTTTTAAATATTCTAAGCTGACATTTAAAAACGATTTCAACAGAACTTCTTTAGTTGTAATTAAGAATAGAAACGTGTACCGCAGTGATGGATAAGTTACTTTTCAATAGGAAATAGTTATCGTTAACGTTTTAAAATAAAACTTTTTCTTATTTAATATCGTACCTTTTTCATTTTATATTGGAAAGAAGAATAAAATTATATTTTTTATATCTGAGAAAGTTTAAAATTTACAAATTCTGATAGGAGAACCTAATAAATACGACATCTTTCAGACTATGAATACAAATTTATTTTTAAAAAATCGATTACGTTTTGAAAACACAGCTGGTTTCCATCATCAGATTTTAAATAGTTTGAAAAGATTCTGTAAAATTTTTTGATACGTGAGTCTCATGTTATTAGAGGAAAAAAACTTTGAGGTGGAGCAGTAGAAAAATTTGTATGTTTGCATTTATGTAATAAAACTATTCTTAAACTGTAATAAAAGGATATTTTTTTTCAATTGTCTACTATTATAACAAATTGAACCAGAGACTGCAAGTTACAAGAATACTTTAAAAGTTAACAATAAGCATTATGATTACCAATTCTTGTGACATAATATTAAAATTTCAGATTTTTTCAGATTCAGATTTCCCTTAATCGACGAAATTGCTACAAGTATTCCTGAAAATACTATATCTTTGATAATATTTAATGGCATGCAACAATTTATATGCTCCTAAATAATTAGGATTAAAAACTTCAAAGTTATGTCAGTTCATCGTTGTTTCCATTTGAATAGCTTCGTACCAAATTGAAACTTTAAGTTAGTTACAAATATTAGTAGACCTTTATTAATAAATATACTTATAAAAAATTTATCATAGTCATTGATTACAAAATCTAATCATGCAGTGTTATCATTTATTCATGATAAACTTACTCTCTGGCTATTTTTATTGAAAAGCCAATATTTTTTTACACGAAACGAAGAAAAGTTTCATTTGATTATCTTCATTATTTATGAATTTCACAATTTTCGTATATTACGAAACATCAATAATAGTAGCAATTTAGACCATCAATAAGCAGTGTTGATAAAAGGTAATATTTTCAAGGATAATGATACTGCTTGCTCTATCATTTATAATACTTAAATGAATTCATAATCAAGTTGTTTATGGATTCTTTTTAGAATTTAATAAGCATTAATTTTAAAAAATAATTGATAATAAACTAAAATTAAAGGATATAAAACCTTTTTAAAGAAAAAAATTAATTTACTTTTACTGTATGATGCTCGGGATAGTGCCCTTGTACCTTACAAACCACTTTTTGTGCTTTGGAAAAGCGTTTAGCATCGAAACTTTTTCATCCATTGATACAATCAAAATTGAGAAATCGTTGCAAAAGCAAAAAAATGTATTGATTGTCGTAAACAAAAAGTTTAACTACATTTCGGATGTAACTATAAAATTAACGATTTTCAGAATTACTGTTACTGAGAAAAAATTAAATGGTTCTCAATTCGTTACATATTAACAAAACTTACTTAGTGACAAATAAAAGTAACAAGTTAAAAAAACTATAATTGACGCCGTCCCTGTAGATACATCAACTTTGATATTGTACTTTGATACCTCCATTATAGAGCCATATACATTCTGATTTACCCTAACGCTAAGTGAGATTAACCATTATGCATTTCGTGAATAGTATTACATTACTGGTAACTATAGATATATACTACGCACTCGGACCAAACTGGATTATGCACTTAATCCGCACGGAATTCTATATAAGATAAGTAATAAACAGATATCAATTGAAAACTTTTTAGAAACAATAAATAATTTGAATGAATTTTTTTTTGTATGTTCTGAAAAATCATCAGAAATGTAGGTGACACCACCCTATAGTAGATAGGTAAAAATTCCACAGCATTAAACTGAAGCTTTTCCAAAAATAAAGAAATATTTTGGTTATTGAATAAAGCTTACATATTTAATTAAATATTCTTATAGAAAAAAATATCACGAAATTAGTCAATTAACTGTATTAAACGTTTTTATCAGACCCGGTCAAGGGTACAATTTTGACTTCTCTATCCATCAAAAGAGAATCGTTTCGGGTAATGACTTGGGTATGACAGAATACTAATTATCGGTGATTATAATTTATCATAATAAGTATATTTACAATTAAAATCAGTTTATTGAATAAATAATAGTCGAAACTATCATTATTTTACAAAATTTTATACTATATATCCGAGACACACGAATTACCAAATAATCAGAAGCTATCAAAATGATGAGAAAGAAAATGGAGCGCGCAACAAAGGAACGAAAACTAAAACCTATAAAAAGCTGTATCATCTAGTAGAAAAATATTCATCAAAAACATAATTTACTAGTATGTTTCCTTAATTACTGGCACATAAATCCAATTATTTATGATAAAGCATGCATTGTTGTAGATTTTTTTTAAGTCAATTTATGTTCAGTGAACTTACTTTAGGAAAATAAATTGTTTGTTACCAGATGACAAGTTTATACACAGTTTTTTTTCATTATTTTGAAGTATATTTTGACATGGGACTAACATAACAATAAGGTGTTTTGCAGATAAGATTTACATGTTTTTATTGCTTTTTTTCTCATAAAGTCGCCTTCGAAATTTTGTTTTTTTATTAATAAGCCAGTCCCCGGATGACAGACAATTGTTCTACGTTTTTTATCGGGCTTCTAAATTGGTTATTTTTGTCAAATAACGACACTTTAGGTGTAATTAAATTTTCACCTCTTGAAGTATATTAGATAACCTTCAATTATTATTAAATTTAAGTGTGGAAATTGAACTCTTAAGCCATAAAATAATGACAAAATGTTCTATTACTGGATGACATAATTACTCGGAGACATTTAAAAATGACTCTAACTCTGAAACTATAATTGGAAACGGGGAAAAAACTTAGTTTTGTAATTAGCAATTCATTCTAAAAAATAAGCGCGTATAACAATTAAATCTGAGACTTTATTTTAAATGATATAACACCATAAATTTGAAAAAGGTAGTCTGGGACACGTTACCGGATGACATTTACTCGTATTTAACCGAATTTATTTTGATACCGAGTAAACTAAAAATAGTTAGCACATAGCGCATCATGGGAAAAATAGGCTCAAAAATACACTATAATTTGTTTTTAATTAATTCTTTAGGCATCAGCGTATGATATTCTGGAAACATAATATTGTCAATTTTTTTATTTATTAAAAATGTAATTTGTTATGCTACAAAAAAAACGTACCAATGATCTTTATATAAAAAATTTGCAGTATTGATTTAATGTCATTTTCATTTAACATTTTTTTCCAACGCATGAATAAATTGTAAGCATTGTCGCGTCGTTCAGGACTCTTATCTTTTACAGGTCTTGTGGTTCGCTAGTTTTAATATTTGTAGCCTGTACTATAAGTAATGAGGCTTAAACATACCCTCGTTCATGATTCGACATTATGTAAACATTTCACCCACGACAACTTCTCATTACACTATTAAGTGAAATTTAATTAATTCTCTCTAGATTCACTTTGATATGCCCCTTCCTTCAAAATGAACATGTAATTTCCATCTATCTTTGTTTTTGTAATAACTGATGCTTTATTATTTAATAAAAACAAAACAGTCACTGATAAGCCTGACCTACTTTACTTTTTAGTTATCCTGAAAAATAGAGTATATTTATAATTTGTAATTATCTTTAGCAAAATGATTTTTTTAATTAATCAACTTTAGGGGCTTCTTAAACTTTCTAAAATAATTCCTTTTATTTCTGTTTTCCATAAATTTCCCCTTTCTCTCGTTTTTTGGTTATTTACGAACTGATTGAATAGAACCCAATAAGATAAGATTATTATACTTTTGATTCGGAATTCATTTCTCTTGTTAAAAAATTACAAAATTTGGTTAAGGATTGGATTTTTTTCTCGAAAAGCATCTTTTTTAATTAAGAATTAATACTATTAACTGAAATATTATCTTATCCATTTTTGGCTGCAAATTTATCATTTTTTATTTAAAAATTCAACTATTAAATTTTTCATTTAGACTTAACTTTTTTTGGTTGAAGATTCAACTATTTAATAAAAAAGTTGAACAGGTTTGTTAACATTTTATTAAACTAGTTGAAAATTCAACTATTTTCTTGCAAAATCGTTCTTTTTTGTTAAAAATTAATTTTTTCAATCTGAAAATTTAACTTTTACATTATTGTACGAAAATTGATCGTTTTTACATACAACATATTTTTCTTGTTGAAAAGTCATCTTTTTGGTTGAAAATGTTATGAGTTTTGTAGAAAATTCAACAATTTGGTTTAAAATTAAGTTTTTTGGTAAAAATTCTTCTATTCAAGTTGAAAATGCAAATTTCTTGTGGATAGTTCGCCCTTTTGGCTTGAAAATGCACGAAATGGCCTATCATATTTTTCGTTAAGAATTCATACTTTTTGCTTAAATTTTACTGTTAGTTATTTTAAATTAAAATCATTTTTTGGTTGAAAATTCAACTACTTTTTTTGAAGTTGAACTCCTTCGTTCTTTTTATTATTATAATAATTATTATTCTATTGAGCTGTATACCTTTCGCGGTAAACGTAATTAAACATTGATTTTTTGCATTTAAAATTTAACAATTTTATTGAAAAAAATTTTTTGTAGATGAAAATTAATTTAATTAACTGAAAATTTAGCTATTCGGTTATTGATTAGAAATTAATTTTTTTCAGTTGAAAATGAATTTTTTTATGATAATTTATATTTTTGGGTAAAAAATCAACTGTTTTGTTAAAAATTCGACTTTTGGATTGGAAATTATATCATTTTTGTAGGAAATTCAACTATTTAAATGGAAATTAAGTTTTTGGTTGAAAATTAATATTTTTGACTTAAAAATTTAAAAACTTAGTGAAAATTTGCCTTTTTAATTCAATTCAACTGTTTTTGATTTCAAATTAAAATCTTTACTTGGTTACAATATCAACTATTACATTTTTCTTAAACATTCATATTCATTATTAAATTCGACTTATTAGGATTTAAAATTAAAAACTTTCTAGGGTTGAACTACCTATAAACTTTCATATTTTTCGCTAAAAATTAATTTTCTTGATTAAATGTTCGACTACTTGGTTAAAAGTTGAAGGTGTTTTTTAGGAATTAATTTCTTGTTGAAAATTTATTATTTTGATTGAATATTCATCTAGTTTGCTAAAAATTTGATTATTTTTATAAAGATTCCACTATTTTGTTACAAAGACATAACTTTTGATCAAAAATTATATTGTTTTGTTGAACATTCGTTTTCTGGATAGAAAAATCCTCCTTTGGGCCAAGAATTCAACTATCTTCTATATATTTTTTTGTCTCCTTGGCTTAAAAATTCAATTATGTGTTCAAAAATATGATTTTTTTGTTTTTTCATATTTTTTTCATACGAAAATCATCTTCTCAAACACAAAATTCGTTCTTTCGTCTAAAAAGTCATATTTTTTTGTAGAAAATTCACCTTTCGTGGTTGAAAGTTCAACTGTCTTTTAAGAAATTCATTTTTTTTTAATACAAAATTCGTTCTTTTGGCCTAAAAAGTCATCTATTTTGGTAGAAATTAATACTGATTTTTTAAAAATTCAAAGATTTAGTCGCAGACTCACCTTATTTATAATATGTAACTATCCTTGGCAGAATAATTTTCTAATTCATTAACTTTAATCACTGTTATCTAACAATTGTTATCTGAGCATTCCTGTTATTTTGAATACAATTTTTAGAAGAACTTGTTATCAAGATTTAGGTGCATGCAATTTCCTCTGAAGTTAGATTCTTAAATACTGACAGAAGCAGTCATCTTGCAAAAGTCGATACGACAACTGCAACAAGTTTAATTTCCTCAATTTCTGAACATTTTACCACTCAGTCAGCAACTGGGTTGCGAAGTTTATAAGAAATTCTCAGAAAATACTATCTCTTTTTAATATTCGTCAAGAAAAGTTTTGGGAATAAATGTATCGTAAAAATATTTAGAGGGTATTTAAAGCAAGAAAAAAGATGAAATAAACATTAAAAACAATATCAGTGGTTTCTTTTCACTCAGACTCACTGATAGTGTTATTCAGGAACTATACAGTTCAAATTTTATTTTCAAAAATCCTGGACTTTTCCCTGATTTCTCTCTGCTAACTTTTTATTTTTACTGAGCATTAATATTTGAAGAACCGCATTTTTATCTTTTGTGAAATTTTTAACAAAAAATCTTTTATAAACGGAAAAACAATATTAAATAAAAATTTTTTTTATATGAAATTTATTTATTTTTACCCGAAAAAAATAATTTTATATCATTAGAGATAAATTTTCAATCCCAAAGGATGAATTTTTACTATAACGGTTAAATTTTTGACCAAGAAAAGTGACTTTTTCATCAAATAATTCAGATTTCAACAAAATAGTTAAATTTTCAGCAAAGTAGTAAGATTTTCGATCCAATTTGTGAAGTAACAACCTACAAAAATGAATTTTCAAACAAATAGTAGATTTTGCGACCAGAAAACATGACAAAATATTTGAACTTTTAAAAAATTACTTGAATTTTCTAACTACAAAGATAACTTTTCAATTAAGTAGTCAAACTTTTAAGCAAACGAGATTAAACTTCAACCAAAAACCGATAAATTTTCAAAATAAAAAGTTAAATATCAATAAAAAAATATGAATTTTCAACCAAATAGTTAAATTCTTGAAAAGAAAATTAACTGATAATCAAACAGTTGAATTTACGGCTAAATATTAAAACTTTTAATAAAAGAAATAAGGTTTCAACAAAATAGATGAACTTTTAACGGAATATGTTGTAGAATTTTAAAGCAACAGAGATGAATTTTTAACCAAATGATCCAAGTTTTATTTAACAAATATCAAACTGGAACCAAGAACAGTTAAGTTTTCAATTACAAAGTTGAATTTTCATGCCAAAAAGACCAATTGCTTAAAAGAGAATTCAATTTTCAACCCTAAAGTTAAATTTCTAACAAAAAATTAAATTATCAATGAAAGAGTCGAATTTTCAACAAAATAATTGAATTTTAACATAACAGTTAAATTGTCAAGCAAGTAGTTGAAATTTTAACCCACAAAGACGAATTCTGAAAAAATGTAATAATTGATATTTGAACCAAAAAAGGATGAAAGTTCTACCAAAACAGATAAATTTCAAAACAAAAAAGTCGATCTCTCAACTAAGAAGATTAAATTTTTCTCAAAAAACAAATTTAAAAAAAACATGATTTATATTGAAATTTTCAATAATAAATATAAATTTCCTACCAAATACGACAAACTTATTTTCCAGTGAAAGAAAAAAAATCAGCAAAAAAAACTAATTTTAACAAAATAGTCCAATTTTTCGCAAAAAAGATCAATTTTAAAGTTAAATGATACATTTTTAAGGTAAAAAAAATTAATTTTGAATCAAATAGTCGATTTTTTAGTCACGAAAGGAAAAGAAAGTTCATCCAAATTGCTGAACTTTTAATCCAAAAGACGAATTTTCTGTAAAATTTTACATCTTTTAAAAAAAAAGTTAATTTTCTACCAAACAGTTGCACTTAAAACAAAAAAAAATGAATTGCAGATATGGATACATTTTCAATAAAAAAGATGAACTTACAGACAAACAAAAACAAATTTTTATTTAAAAAACCTAATTTCCATTAAAATTGTTTAGCTTTCAGACAAAGAAATGAATTTTTAACTAAAATAAACTTTAGAAAAAAAAAGATTTTTTAACAAAGTGATATATCTTTCAATAGAGTAGTTTAATTTTTAATGAAAAAAGATGAATTTACAAAAGCAGAATGTAATAGTAAATAGATACCGTTCACAAAATACGTTATATATTTTTCAAGAATATATATTTTTCAATCTCGAGAACAATAGAAAAAAAATCGTCTTATTGTTCTCAACATGAAGAATGTTGAATTTTCACCAAAAAACTTGAACTTCGAACAAAAAAGCATGACTTTTTAAAAACATGGTTTAATTTTAAACTAAATAATCACATTTTCAACTAAAAATATAATCGTCCATAGTCCCTAATTTCTTCATTACCAATGATGTTCAAAGACCAAAATTCTAATCTTGTCAAATTTGTAACATATAATCTTTTATAAATGTAACAGAACAATTGCAAATTTAAATTTAAAATTTCCAAATTTTTTCTTCGTGACAGATATTCAAAATCCTCCTTGTAGAAATTTCCCAACTTTTGCAAGTTTTTTACTAAATCCCTAACTTTTCCCTCAATTTCACTAACCAATAAAATTCTTTTGTCTTTTCCCTGATTTTAGGTTTTTTCTGAACTAAAAAAATTATGGTACCAGATTATTTCATCTATTCAGCACCGCATTAGATTTTTTCAGGACTAGAAAAAAAAAAGGAAATTTTGGTTAACAAGTGTCGTCTACCTTTCCAGAACTTTCATGCAGTTATTAATTAAATTCGAAATAATAAAGGAAAGAACTTTCTAAAAAATTAATAAAAAACTTCGAAGAGGGTAGGTAGTGGCGTCAATGAAAAACCAATACAAAAATTATAAACTTTTTTTTGTGTTGATAATCGAGGATCCACAAGTACGATTTCTGGCCCTAGGCCAGAAACTA
>JAUELO010000094.1:858459-874419 GCA_032357855.1 Amphibolips quercusostensackenii | reverse complement strand
CTACAAAAGAATAATTCCGAAGAAAAAATTTAGGGAAACCCGCCACATACTTGGAATCATGTTCACGGTCTTTAGCAAAAATCTTGGATACCATAAATTATGAGATGCAATGAAAGGGAAAATACTTATCCCCAAGATACTGTAGATACTTACGTGTTATACTTCAATAGTATATATGAAAGACATACACATAATAAAATCAATCTTGCCTACGTATCCAATTCAATGCTTAATGTGGATCAGAAAAATGATAGAGATTATGATTATTTTTTAGGCACTATGAACACATTAACGACTCTAACTAAAAAAGAGGTGCTAAAAGCACTTAAATCTCTGCCAAATAAAAATACTTTGGGTACGGATAATATATATTGCTGACAAGAATTTATTCAACAGTTTGGAAACAAGCAAAAGTTTCTCCAGTATTTAAAAAATGGCTGCAGAAAGGAAATTTCAAATTACATACACATAACGGTCCTTAATAATTTTGTTAAAGGCTTTCGAGATCTTTATATACGACAAAGTTTTTTACTTCGTTTCACCATTTCTAACAGAAGCACAACATAAGCTTATCCGAATGTCATCTACAGTTGTTAATATAGCTACTCTAACTTAATTTATACATGAAGCATTTAAAGAAGAAAAACAGGTTGATGTCGTGTCTATCGATTTATCGAAGGCCTTCGGTAAAGTAAATCATGAAATTTTACTTTCCAAGTTTACTGAAATGGGAGTTTTTTTAGAATTGGTAAACTATTCTCGCAATACCTAACAACTAGAAACCATAGCATGCACTACAATGGATATGCATCGAAGCACTGCGTACCATGTTCAGGCATCCCGCAAGGATCAAATCTAGGACCACTATTATTTTTAGTATATATAGACGATATAGCTTGAGTATAAACATAGATAAATGTAAAATTGTTAGCTTTTGTCGACAAACTGAATCAACTATATTGGCTATGAAATTAATGATATAGCTTACAGCGAGTAGACTCAACGTTAGACCTGGGTATACTTTGTGACTATAGACTAGAATTTGATGAACAGGTCAGAAATTTGCTCAGCTCTGCAAAACTGGTGTTAGGATTTATGATTCGCACAAGCAAACCATTGGTCAAAACTATATGCACATGAAAAAATTAACCATATTATCATTACTTTGTACTGTTGGGTTTAGATAAAGTATATGAAATCAAATAGAAAATAAGCCTTACAAATTTTATAAATTTATCTGCAACCGTTTTTAACTTAACGTGTTCAAAAAAGTGTGACGTCTACGCATGCACAGACAAATCCGGGAAATTGCTTATAACATTGTATTAGACATTTTTAAATTGAGAAACGTTTATTTAAATAAATTTCTTAATCTTTAAAAATGTTATTATTGCAAAGCTTTCTCTATGAGGGAGCAAAACGTTTTTTCTGCTTATGATAAACACGTCTTAAAATTCATGGGGCTTGTGCTACCTCTATATATATATATCCATACATAACATTTTCAAAACCTGATATACTCTGACCAAAAACAGTTTTATTTTATTTTTCATCTTAATACCAGGTACTTTTTTGTAATAATAATATTAAAGAGAAAAATATTTAAACTGTTCGTGATTGAAATTTCCGGAAGGTACATAAAAATGATTTTCCACGTTATTGAAAGACCTGACTTGATACTGAATGCGCGTCTGAATGTCCTGTGAATATCGATTGGCACTTAGGTATGCGGTTTGTAGAGCAATATCTAGGCAATATCCAGGAACGATCACTTTATCCGCATACATAATGTTCAATATTTTATCTTGCAGAGCTTAAAACCTTAAATGAGTGTAATTTGACCTGCTTAATATTCATTCTATTGTTATAAACGTGAAGAAAAAAGCGTTAAAAAAATATTAAACATTTTTCCATTGTTTCCATATTTTAAATATTCTCTACATGTTAAGCTTATATACTAAAGGAATAAGAACATATATATGAATTTACAGGCGAAATAAAATTAATTTGAAACCAAAATATCATGAAATCAATTTGAAAATACAGTCATGAAATATAAATTAAATTGAAAAAATTTCCGAAATTGCAGGATTTAAGAAATTGTTGACCAGTTCCATTTCACATCATGCAGATATGTTCAACTTAGGGTGTCAGAATGATTTGACATTCTAATATATTATTCATGAATAAAAATAAAAAAAAACGATTTGTTTTTGGTTTGCCAAAAAAAAATATTTTTATTTTTTACAATAATTTAAAAATTTCCACAGAATTCTCAAAAAATGAAACATTTTTGTTTAAAATGTGTTATTTTCCGAACAAGCATAGATTTTTGTGACTTCCCTTTTTTATTCAACATGAGAAGTCCTGTACTTACAATGGATCCAAGATATATACAAAATTTTTAAATAGGTCAAAACGCTACAGTTTTTATAAAATTCCTGAAAATTAATTTTCATGAAAATCCACCTTCTTCATTTTTTGTTTAGTGATAGATGATAATATGTAGTACATATTTTGTGAGTTTTATTTGTGGTGAACAAATGATTCACATCGAAAACATGTATTTTGAAAAAAGTCAAAATTATCCTGTTTCAAAAATAACTACTCAAAATGGGAAAATATGAAGAGCAACTTGGTTAAAAATTCCACACAAAAAAATATCTTGCACTATTTATTATTGGTCCGGACAAAAGCTTACCTTCAATCATTATACATAAATCATATAGCGTCTCCCTCGCAGTATTGATCTCACTTATTATTTTCTACCGATAATTTTTGTGCTTCTATCTTAAAAATATTTGTGTTTTGCACGCAGTTACTTTTAGTTTCTAGTTTTAACTTAATTACAGTTGGAATAATGATGAATTAAACAACGTCCAAATTTTACAATAACTGATAATAAATTATAAAAAATAATAAATTACAAGGTATGTAATTTATGATCATTGAAAGTTACATCTTGATTGTTAATGTGACAATTTTAAATTTAGTTGATGCATTTCATTGAGTTAATTTTACAAAAAGGAACTCTATGAAAAATACAAATATTTTCAAGATTACTAAAAATAATATTATCAAAAAAAATAATAAGTATAAAATAATGAATGAGATTAAGATTGCGGGGAGCACTTATTTTGTAATTGAAGTTTAGCTAGTGCGGTGCGAATTATCTAAAGAGTGCAAAATGCTTTTTTTGTAAAACCTTTAATTAAACAATATTTTTCTTTTCACATTTTTTACTTTGGATAGTAATTATCAAAGAAAAATCATAATCTTTTTCTTTTAATATAAAATAGTGGTTCACAAGGAACGAAACTGAAGGAATATGTCGTATATATTATCATCTATGCTTTAACAAAAATTTTAATAGTTCGGAAAATATTGCATTTTTTTATCTCTGATTTTGTTAGAATTTTTAGGTAATTTTTAAAAGATTGTGAAAAATAAAATAAAATTTTGCAGGCAATCGGTAAAATACGTGTTTCTTTATTTCTACTCTACAATCACATATCCAAGTACTAAATTATTCTGAGATTTTTGAGACTATTCCGTAGACTTTGCTTGAAATATTTGTTATGACTTGAAATTAAGTTCTTTGTTTAATATGTTACATTGTTTAGTTCTAAATCGCTTAAATGAAAAAGTGAAAATTTTAGAATGAAGCTGTAAATTTTCTCTATTAAGAATGCAAATTTTTAAAATTTTAAAGAAAATTTTTCAAATTGAAAAATTGCCATTATTCCAATGTAATGTGCCTTTTTAACTACGCAAGCCTTGAAATAATTGGAGTTTAAAGACTTCAACATTATACATTATAAACACATTCAAAGAGTAGATTATTTTATATTTTACATTTTAATTTCAAATTTTAATTAAATAAAATTAATTTCGAATTTTTAAAAAAAATATAAGGTACAAATTGAAAATATAACAATTTAGAATATTCAAAATTATAAGTATGTACAATTGTGAATGTTCAATTATAAAGGATTGCATTTTAAAATTCTTAAAACACAAACACTTCACTTTAAAAACTCAATAATGAATTCTATCAATTTTGCAATAAGTTAAGCTTATAATCGTTGAAAGTTTCATCTTGATTGGTAAACATTATAATCCGGAGTACCCCGTGGCTATTCTCTGAATTTTCAGTTAATGAAAATTTGATACGCGAATTTTACTTCAAATATTTCCTGCAAGATACTTTGTCAATTAATATATAAATTTTAATATTGAAGTTAAAGTAGACAATTTTTAATTAACCAGCTAACAAATACGCGCGCTATGTGCAAAATTATATATTAGTTCCATATTTTAAGTATTATAAGCTCATGATATCCTATAAATTTCTTTGACAGTTAATAAAATGCCGCAAAATGAAATCCCCGCCTCTGTCCAATTGCCAAAAACCAAAATATATGAAAGAGAAAACTCCAGAATTGGAAAATTATTTAAATATAGTATTTCCGACTATACTTTAAATTTCAAACTCCAAAATATCCCAAACTATCACATTTCCGACTTAGAATATATTCAACTGAAAAATTTTGGAAGCCTGTAAAATTCCATACATTTTTTTGTCATCACTTTTAATGCCCCATAATTCTTCTAACGTATCATAATTCTTCAACTTTTTAAAAATCTTTAAAATCTCTTCAAATCTCTCGAAGTCTTCTTGAATTCAATAAAATTTATGAAAATCCTAAAAGATTCTCGAAAATTTCTTGACATATTTTTGAATCTGTAGAAATCTGTGAATAACTTAAAATGCTTTCAAGTTATTACTTGCAATCGTTTTGGAAGTACTGTGAAATTTCTTGAAATATTTTGAAATACTTTAGAAATTCAAAAAATCTTTTAAAATACTTTGCATATCCTGACAGTTTTTTGAAATCCAATGAAACAAAAAAAAATTATTTAAATTCGTGAATTATTAAAACAAAAAGAATAAAGAAATTTCATTATTTGCACTTTCATTTCTTTAAATCTGCGTTCGTCTCGTTGTATAAAATGTCATTTACCTTAATAAATCCCTTATTAAGAATTTAATTGAATTTTACGTACTTAATTCCAACCACGTACCTTTAGACTATCAAATACCTATGCAACTCTTGCTAATCTGCTCGCATTCAGACCATTAGGTGGTTTAATTAAATATCTCAAATTAATGAAAATACCAGATAATATTAATGACCATTGAACCTCTTAAGATAAATTCAGTCGGCTGTGAAATTGTGAATTGCTGATTGAATTTCGAAAATTAATGAAATATCCAATGCCAATAATTTACATTTACTGTGTAACTTAATTTTCTCTGGATTTATAATATCCCTTGATATTGACTGAATTTCCAATCACATTTCGTTTAACTCGAATTACACCGCTACACAATTTTTCAAAAATAGATATAAATATTAAAGTAGATTAAATGTTTTGGTCGACGCTTCTAAGTGCGTTTATGTAATTGAAAATGAGATATATAGATAATGTATTTTATTAATTTAAACTAATTTTGCAGGAAGCCTTATACATTACACCAGCGATATATTATATGTACGAACACATTTTCTCATTGATATGAAGAAATAACTTTTCTAATATTACAAATTAGAAAAAGGGCATGTAATTAGATAAATCCTTTAAGCTTAAGCTTCAATTTTGTCTGCAAAAACATCTATAGTTAACTTTTTTGGCAGTGTCAAAGTTAAAAATGTTACCGATGCGTTAGTGTCACGGAAATTTTCGGACAAAGTTCACGATGCAATCAGAATGCAATATAAAAATTAATGACAATGCCCATATATATATATATATATATATATTTATTTATATACCAAAATATAAGATATAAAGGAATATTTACTTTTTCTCTGGTGTTTTATCAAAAGATCTGTTTTAAAAAATAGTATAGATTTCTTAGGGAACCTGAAGAATATGAATCTTCTTTAGGTAATGGATATTCGTTCGGATGAAATACTTCAATACCTGTATGAATAGCTACCAGCAGATGCTTGCTTTAATCGTCTGGAAAAACTGATCTGCACGAATAAACACATTTATCTAAAACAAATTTCTGATGTTTCTTCAATTATAAAAAACAATTCAAGTATTTAAGTTGTAATAGCCAATTTTAAAATCTTTAAACGAAGGTTCTCAAATTATTAGAACAATAGGGTTGATAGTGGTAAATGTGATATACTGATATGAAATAATGAAGTTATAATTTGATTAATGATATTTTAAATATTTAAGAAAATCCTTTTATTAAATTTTACCAAAATAAACTGTGAATATTTTACTTTTAATCGTCTTTTTTTATAATTAACAAAAACTCCTCTGAAGACATACTTTTAAGTTTATTTTGTATTGTGTCAAGGATTTTTTTCCGTCATTACGGGTAAGTACGAGGCGTGTAAAAAACACTATTTCAAATTTTACAAGATTTTACTTTCGTAACTGTTAGTAAAACATTGAATGATTTTTATACTGTATGTTTTTCTTAATTTTGTGTAATTTATAAGAATAAGTAGTTGAATTTCCAATCAAAAAAACGTAAATGATCAACAAAAAGTGTAATAAATCATATGCTCACTTAGACAATATTTTCCTTTATACAACAAAAGGCTGAATTGAACCACAAACGACGAATTTTTCATAAAATTTAATTAATGAATTATGAACAAAATACTTTAAGTTTGAACACAACAGTTGAATTTTTCCACAAAAAGAATAATTTTCTACCAGAATAACATTTTTTTAACAAATTACGTCAATTTTCAACCAGATAGTTGAATTTTTAAACTAAATAGATCATTTTTCAACCAAAAATAGAATTGTAAAATTTTATTCATAAATATTAATTTCCAACAAAAAAAAGCTTAATACAAAACAGATTGAGTGTCTACTAAACTGTGGAATTTTCAACTGAAAAAGAGGAATTTTGATAAAACACTTGAATTCTCAGCCTGAAAAAAAGAATTTTCAACAAAAAAGTTCCTATTCAACCAAATGGTTTAAAATTTGATTTTTAACAAAAAACACAAACTTTCAATAAACTAATTCAATTTTCAACCAAAGAGATGAATTTCTAACTTAAGTTAGGAATCTTCAAGTGAAAAAAATTATTTCTTCAGAAAATTATTTCAACTTTTAATTAAGGAGTTGAATTTTCAGTCTAAAAAAATGAATTTTTGACAAAAAATATAATATTTGATATTTTAACCAACAATTACTTCTATTTAAAATAAATAAAAGTTAAATTTAACCAAAAAAAAATTAATTTTTTAGCAAACGTTTGATTTTTTAACCAAAAGTTGATTTTCTACAAAAGAAAATAATTCTTAACAAAATATATCAATTTCTAACCGGGATAACTTTCTACCAAAGAATAAAAATTTTTATTAGAATAGTTGGATATTTTAACCAAATAGTTTAATTTTTTAACTAAAAAAGAAAAATTTTCAACCAACAATAGAAGAGTGAGATTTTAAGTAAAAAAATTAGTTTTCAACGAAAAAGAAAAGAATTTTCTAAAAAATAATTCAATTTTTACCCAAAGAAATTAATGTTCAAATACAATGATGAATCTCCAACAACAAAAAATTAATTTTAACAAAGTAGGTTAACTTTTGACCCATAGTTGATTTTCTGAACAGAAAATACGAATTTTTTACAAAGATGTGGAATTTTTAACAACAAACTTTATTTTCCACATTGTGTTTTTCAAATTTCAAATTGTTGTATTTTCAAGCCAAAAAGCGGAATTTTTATCAAAATAGTTGAATTGTTAATTAAAAAGGATGACTTTTTAACCAAACTATCGAATTTTCAGTACCGAATAAAATTTTCAATTTACTTGTTATTATTAACACATTTTCTTTTCTTTAGCTACTTTCATTAGGGTTCTCCACTTGAGTCTGATTTTTAATCACCGTGTAATTTTTTATAATTAAAAAAAGTAAAAATGTAAAATTTCTAATAATTTGCGGATATATGCACTTAAGGAGGTTTTCGGGGTCACTGATCACAAATCTGAAGTCAGATTGCCAAAATTCACAATAGCGGATTCAAGATGCCGGAAAAATTATAAAAAATTTGTTGGATTTTCATCAAAATTGTTACTCAAGGTTTCTGAGGTCCCTGATAACAAATCCAGAGCCCAGTTTGCAAAATTCAAAATGACGGATCCAATATAGCAGACAAGGTTCAAAAGAATTAATAGATTTTGAAATCTGTTTCGTATTTTTAAAATCTGACTTTAGATTCGTTATAACAGAGCCCGAAAACCCCCAGATGCCAAGTTTGATGAAAATTCATTAATTTTTTGAAAAATTGTCCACCACATTGGATCTGTCATTTTGAATTTTGCAAATATGGCTTCTGATTACTAATCAACGACCCCAAAACTCTTAAGTAACAAGTTTTATACTAATTTGTTCAATACGTCGTTTAAAAATGAATTCTTCCCTAAAAAAACGATTTCGAAATTAGTGTATCTACAACTATTTATAACTTTACGAAATACATTCATTTTTTTAATGAATGTGTGCGCTTACATGGCTAGTATGGAGTTACATATAAGGGCGGGATAAATTAAATATATCCGGATAAATTTCCGGCATTTTGCGTCCAAAGCGAGTCCTCTGAGTTTTAAAACGAATCAGCGGGGCATTTTAGAAGTTAAAATTATACTTTTTCTCATACTTTTTCTTTGAACATGAAACGTACCTACTTCCGATTACTTTCTACATAGAAGTATAGTCTCCATAGATTTACCATAGGTCCCAGTATCATTTCAAACTCAAACCCGAAAATAATAATTTTAACCTTAACTTAGAAAAACGTGAAAGTCTCCTAAACTAGAGCAGGCCATAAAGGCCCTTTTCTTGCGGACGCCCACACATAATTTTTATGTTGTTATTAAATAATTATGTGAATAATATGTTTTTGATTCAATTTTCTCTCTTTATCACACTTATTCATATCGACCCGAAAAACTAAATTTATTTAATTTTTTTTAATCGGGTTAATTTTTCTATTGTAATATTAACGCTCTACCTCCATATATTTTGTAAAACTTGCGGGAAAATTCTGTCTTCAATCAAATTTCATTGAGCAGAGAGAAGTTTTGTTTGACTGAAATAAGAATTTTATGAAAAATAAGAGTTTTCTCTGATTGTGAGTAAGGTTGCATTGCTTTTATCTGTTTACGTATTGCGCTTGCGACTGCATAATAATTGCACGAAAGGCTGAATTCAAAGAAGATATAGGAGAAAAATACGTAAGCCGATTATTCACTTGAAACGATACAGTTGATATCTACCACAATTCTTTTGAAACATCTGTACCTACTTTAAGTGTTGAATTCAGTTATATGACTTTCCATATAAATCTCTCTGCTGTCATGTTGTGCATTCGTTTTTATTTCCGTATCAGCATTACTTTTATCGGTTTAGAGATATATTTTTCTTATCCCGCCTTCTTTCTTGGAGGTTTCATATAAAAAAGATTCTTTTTTAAAATAGGAAAGTAATGTGTGTAATGTATGTGCAATTCATAAAACAAGATCTCAAAAGTGGTTCTGGTACTTTCTATTAGAAAGAATAATTTGTTACTTTTACTTTTATTCGCAAAAAAACAAGCAGCATTTATTAAGCAGCGATACTATTGCATTTTCGTTTAATTAAAATTTTAGTATGACTGTTAGCAAATGACGGCTGTCTTAAGCAACGAGGGAGAAACGTATTGTCAATTTAAAGTCAATAAAGTAAAGATGCCGAAAATACAAAGTTAAAAAACAATCGATATTTTAAAGGGATAGTCCAGATTCTTTTAATTTAACCTAATTATAATTTGAATTGATCCAATCCGACGATGATCCGAGATCCAACCTGCGCGTCAATTCACACATCTGACATAAAAAATATTTAATTAGGTTTGTAAATTTAGCCTAGATGTAGGCTTTAGAAGCTACAACCACGATTTTTTTCGGAAAGATCGACCCCGACGCAACTAAAGGTGTATGGCGTACAATTCATCACTTCCCACATCAAAAGATGATCGAGTCGGGAAAATCACTTCACTAAAATCCAGAAGGGAAACACACTGGTCACTTTTAATGGATCACTTATCACTTCACTTCACGATAATCCGAGAGATAATCAGAAGAAAAGGTCACAAGTCTCCGGAACGAAAGTCGGAACGGAAATGATAAGAGAAAGCTGGAATCTGTCCAGCCAAGCTGAGCGAGCCACCACAACAACACGTCTGCGATCGCAAGGTCTCGAGCGAAAAACAATAAGAAAAATGACCGCGCGTAAACATTTCTCAATAAAAAACTTATTTTATAATTTTAATAAATCAAATTGAATACGCTCAAAAAGGTATTAAAGAAGACAGTAAATTTAAAAACTGCTTATGCATCTTCACATATAAAAAAAATATCCCTGATTTACAGAAAGTTCAGAGATTATTGGTTAATTCGTTCTTATAGTCAAACAAATGATGTGATTAATGTCAAAAACATCAAATAAAACCATTTTGTCTTTTCGAAATTGATTCACATACAGCTGTGTAGTTATAAAGTTCATTTTTGTTCGCGAAAAATAAGAACAATCAAATTTAGATAACTATCCTCCTGCCGGGATTTTTAATTTAAAAATTCCAGCAAGATATTGGAGTTACGCGATATACCTTAACCTCCAGTACAACGATTTTCAATTATTTTAATTGTTATTTTAAGATTTTACAGATTTTCAGCGCCGGTTGTCACAAAATGCTTCACTGTGCGTATGTCTGACACATTCAAGTTTTTATATTGTCTAAATAAAGCAACTTTATGCATTTTAAACTTAAAATGTAACTCAAAACGGAGCACAATATTGAAATTTTTTTAAATATAAATATAATATAATTGCTTAAATTCTTTTTTGCTATAAATTGAATTTATTCAGAGTAACAAAATTCCTAACACCTCAGTTCCAAATATTTTATATTTAAAGGGTTCCAACCTAGAAATATTTATATTTAAACATTGACACTTAAAGTTCTTTGTGTTCAAACTGCATAACATACAGATAAAAAGTAAGATTAGGTTCTTGACAAATAATTTTAAATTATCTTGCAATGAAAATAAAAATTGGATTATAACTTAATTTTTGATGAATAAAAATTTGAACTGTGTTTATTTATCCCAAACACACAATAATTTCATAAAAATATATATTTTTTAATATTATTATAATAAAAACTATCCTTAATTATATTTGAAAATTGCTATATTCTAGACGTTTTATATTATTTTTTGAAAATAGTTAAATTTTCAACAAACTAGTTCAGTTGTCAACCAAAACGAAAATTTTAAATAAGAATCTTAATTTTCTACTAATTGGAAAATTTCAATGAAAATGAAAAAGTTGAATTTTCAGTTCAAAAAATCATTTTTTAACCAAAAAGACGTATTTTTAACTAAATATTTCTATTTTTAACTAAAATCAAAACCCTTTACACATAGAAATGAATTTATAAGAAAGTAGTTTAATTTTCAACCAAATTATTAAATTTTCAAAAAAAATGAAATCGTTAAATTTTTAGTTCAAAAAACTCATTTTTAACCAAACAAAAAACGACTTTTCAGAAAAAAAGTTAAATTTTCAACCTAAAAAAAAAATTTTTTGCAAAACAGCTAAATTTTTAACAAAGAAATTATTCTTAAACCAAATTGTTAAATTATCTAAAAAACTAGACTTATTAGTTTAATTTTTCTGAACTCAAAACATAAATTTTCAACTAAGAAGGTTAATTTTTTACCAAAAAGATAAGTTTTTAATAAAAGACATAAATTTTCAACTTAAAAACGTCAAATTTAAGCCAAAATTGAAAAATTTTAATTTTTAATTGAAGAAAAATAATTCTCTGCAAAAGGGAAATCTAATTTTTAACAATATAGTTAAATTCTCAAGCAAACAAATGATTTTTCTACCAAAATGGTTGAATTTCTCACCTAAAAATATGAATTTTTAACGAAGAAGATTAATTTTTTACCTAAAAGAAGATTTTTTAAAAGAATACATGAATCTTCAACTAGAAAAGATTGATTTTTAACAAAACAAAAAAATTTTCAACAATACAGTTGAATCTTTAACCAAACAAATGAATTTTTAACCTCCAAGATGAATATTGATACAAAAAGATTAATTTTTCACCAAAGAGAATCAATTTTGTAACCATATAGTTAAATTCATAACTAGAAACAATGAGTTTAAATCAAAAATTAGTTTAGGTAAATTTTCATCCAAATGAAAAAATTAATTTTCAAGAGAAAAATAAATTTTAAGAAAAAAAGAATTTTCAAAAAAAAAAGCTTTTCAATAATATAGTTGAATTTTCAACAAAGCAAATGAATTTTGCAAAAAAATATTAAAATTATTAATTAAAAAAGACAAATTATTAATAAACTAGCTGAATTGTGAAAAAAAAATGATTTTCAACAAAATTGATAAACTCCTCACAAAGTTAATTCATTGTTCGCTCAACAGTTTAATTCTTAACAAAACCCATGAATTTTCAAAGACAAAAATTAATTTTCTACTGAAGAGACGAATGTTTAAAAAAATTCATGGATTTTTAACTAAAGAAGATCAGTTTTTAACCAAAAACAAAATAATTAAAATTTTATTTATGGAATCTAAAAGGACTTTTATTTAAAAATTTTTAATTTAAATATTTTAAGGAAATTATTTCAAATCATTATTATGTCCACTTTTTAAATTTCTGCTATGAACTTATTGAACTTGCAGCTGATCAATTTTAGAAGTTTTGGGGTGAAAATCGTGAAATCTTTAGCTTCTTCAAAAAGAAATTATTTTATTTCATGCGTTCTTTAATAATAGATTCATTTAGAAATTCTTATTTTCAAAAATAAATATAATTTCAAATGTTATTATTTCCCGATAATTTTCATGCTGATTCATTTAATCTTAGGCACACAATTTTTAAATTCTTTATTTTCTAATGCTTTTTTTACAAACCTTTACATTTCGAACGCATCCTATTTTAAATCATCAAAATTGTAATTTTAAATTTAAAAAACTTTCTTTTTTAATGAATTTGAACTAAAATAGTTTCTTGCGCGAATATTAGTACCGTGATAATCACTTTTTCATAGAGCTAGCGACGCCAAAGAACCGCATCTCAAACTATAATTATATTTAGTGATTGATCAGCTTTTATTTCTTATCTTATTTTCACTTGCTCTTACATTACAGTTTTTTAGTTATAAATATTTGTTTATCGGCAAATAAATCTTGACCTTTTTTCAATGGATCGTGATGAATTGCATTGGAATATTGCGGCAAGCTCAATTAAAGTGATGACGTCTATTCGACAAAATTTTTATTATCGGTGACACTATTGTGTCCTGAACTTTATGTGATCAATCAAAAACAAAATTCACCAGGCGGACGAACTTCTATTATAGTAACTATACATAGGGAAAAAGGGGGTCATTTCTTTTGGTACCTTCATCTTTTAGGATTTCACTTTATCCTGTTCAAAAAAAATCTTATAAACTTTTCAATCAATTTTCAATTGTCAGTTTTCAACTCGGTTTTCAATGAATTGTCACGAAAGCAGTAATTGCTTAACGAATTTAAATTTTAGGACTTGCGTATGTACCTAGGCTTTAATGACACACAAGGGATATTCTGTTAGGATGTTATTGCACAAAAGGTAATAAACATGAACAACAATAAAATTTATTGCCGGATTTGACATTAATGTTATAACCCATTGACTAACAATCGTGATTCCGCTATTCGTTCCGGATAAAGCATCGTAGACGCATACTAGAATTTCTACTTCATTTCTCAATGATTTATTGAATGAAGATAATTAGAAATGTAGGGGAAAATATTGATATTTTTTTAACGTTAAAATTCAATAATGTAGATGCTTAACATTTGATAGATCTTAAAATTATGATGTTAAATAGCCTGTAATTATATTAATTCCAACTCATTAAATGCCTTATATGCTTTGATTACAGTATAAATTTTTTTTAAATAAAAATAAGTTTAAAAATAAACATCTTTATGCAAATGTTTTAAAATGAAAAATAAAATGATAAGGTGTTTACTAACCAGAAAACCTGGATTAAAATAAAACCGGGAAACCCAGAAATATAAATTTAGAGATATTTCAAAGGTTTAGAAGTTTCAGAAATAATAAATAAATAAAATGAAACCAAAAAAGATTTCACAAAATTTAGAACAAAATAAGGATTTTCAAAATTAAGAAAAGGAAGCTTTTTCAAAATTTTGAAATCTTTTAAGAGATTAGAAAATTTTTTGCGATTTCCGGGCAAATTTAAAATGATATTTTATTTTGGAAAATTAATTTCAAGAGAGCATTTCAGAACATTTCAAAAGTTTTTTAAAAAACCATAAGATCTTAAGGTATTTTTTTGAATTTGTGAAACCTTTTTTTTAATGTGAGGAACAATATTAATTATTTTGAAAGATATTTCAAATGTTTAGAAGTTTCTGCAGATTTTTCTTAATTTTAGAAAAAAAATCAAATTATTTTAAAGCTATTTCAAAGGTTTGGAAGTTTTAGAAACATAAGAAAATAAATTAAAACTTGAAAAGATTTTACAAAATTTAAAACAAATGTGGATTTTTGAAGATTTCGAAACAAAATTTAGAAGCGTTTTAAGAGTTTTGAAGGGCTTTGAGATAATAAAATTTCAACTTTTTGTGTTTTATTTTGAATAATTAATTTTATGAGAAAATTGAAAATGATTTCAAAAAATTCAATACAAAATGTAGATTTTTGAAGATTAAAAACAGGATATTACTTATTGAATAATTATTATTTATGATTTTAATTATCTATTTGCATTTAAAATAAAAAAGATGCACAGTTAAAAATTTTATAAATAGTTTTATAGTCGGTGCAAGGAACAACAATCAATTTTAAAAAATTTTTAGAAAAAGTTTAAAAATGCGATAAATAGTGAAAATAATGTCGAAAAAGAAAATAAGAAATCAATAAAGAACTTCCATGAAAATAATGTATAAACATTTATAATGACAACAGTAAGAAAGAACACAGAAATCGAATTCATAATTCCTTTTTTTTAAATTCTTTTTGTAAATTTAAATTTGAATCTGGTGCCAACTTCAGAATTATTTATGATAATATCATAATTATAGTAATTTATGGTGTTGAGTAAATCTGTGCAGATTATCTAAACATGACTGTTGATATTTTTTATAACCATATATGTTTCATTTATTATTTTTGGTGTTCTAATTGGCAAATAATACTCAAATATAGTTTTGAACATGTTTGGTATTAGTGATTAATTGTTGTATGAATAATTATTAAAGAGTAATTACAAAAAAAAAACTATTTTCAATCTTCGATTGTGACAGTTTGAATATAATTGCCGTCATTCATTCATGTTTCCCTTAATAATGTATGCTTATAATATAATATAAGAATATAATGCTGTTATTTATTCTTGTTTCTTTAATTAAATTATTTTACTCTATCGTTCTAATAAGACTTCTCATTTCCTTTTCTTAAATTAATTTTTACTGTATAAAACTTTTTATAAGTTAATTTTTAATTCTTTTTAATCATTTTTTTTAATTCATAATTTTTAGAAGCGTCACCTGAAAAACAAATAATTAAAATCACATTTCAATTATATTTCTGTTAAACTATTATAATGATTATCTAATGTATTAATACTAAATATACTTTTATGTTGTTCAATATCACTTTATAAGCAATTCTGTCAATTTTTATGTTATTTTATTCAACTGAATGTTTATTGATACATAATGTCTCGATCTTCCCATAAAAAGTATCCTTATTCCCGTATATGAAAGGCTGATGTTTGTAACAGATGGATGTTATGTTTCATTTCTCTCTCTGTGGGGGGGGGGGGGG
>JAUELO010000094.1:805105-816426 GCA_032357855.1 Amphibolips quercusostensackenii | reverse complement strand
GGCCAGAACGGGGGAAAAAAGGGAAGAAGAAAAGGAAGAAGGAAAGGGGAAAAGGAAAAAGGAGAAAGGAAAAGGGGAAAAAAGGGGAAAACCAAAGTGAAAAGGTGGAAAGGGGAAAGAAAATGGGAAATTAAAGGGGAAAAGAGTCTATTTCAGATAAAGTATCGTATATTATTATTTTTTATTGAAAACTGTACACATAGAAAATTAAAAATAATATTTGCACTGATAGAAAGCTGATGGATAAAACAAATTTTACACATACGCCAGAAACAGGTTTCAAAAAATTATTTTTTTCATTCCTCCCTACCCTTTTATATGATTTGCCTATTTTTTCAAAAATAAATATATTTTTTATAATATTACGTAACCCGTATACCGCCCGGAAAGTATCCCAAAAAATGCAAAATAGCATTTTTATGTAAAATTAGTGCCAAAGACTGTATTTTCTTATTTTCTCAAAATTAATTATTTTCATTCGATAAGTCACAAGTCACGCAGTATTTTTGAAAACTAATTTTCAATTCTTTAAACAATTATTATTTGTTTAAACCATTATTTTCCGACTGTAAATCGTAAAAAGTTATTGTTTTTCGAGATAAATTAAACAGTCACAAATTTTAAGAATAATATTTCTATTTTAATATATTGTTGTTAAAAGGATTTTTTCATCCTGTAAATCGTAAAAAGTCATTATTTTCTGAAATTGATGTAACAGGTAAAGAATGTGATATTTTTTGTGAAAGATAGTCTACAATTAGTTAAACAATTTTTATTTGTTAAAAAAATGCGTGTGCTTTAAATTTTAAAAAGTAAATGAATCTTAAAGTGATATTAATTGTAGCAAACAGTTTGCAATTATTTAAACAAATCATCATCATTAACTTGCGCCTTTTCATAGGAAAGATGAAGAAAATCCTAGTTTCTTTGTATTTATTACACTACGTAACATATTTTATAGTATTTTTTTTAGATTAGAATTTATTTCTATGAAAAGATATGTGGTATATTATATATGTAATATAATATATGTGATATAATTTGTTCAAGCAATCGCGAACTGCCTTTCACAAAAACTATCACTATTAACATTCTTTACCTGCGACATTAAAATAATACATTTTTATTATCAACAAGATGAGAAAATTGTCTAAATAAATGAAAACTGTGTAAACAATTGCCAATTATCTTAGAGAAAAAACATAACTTTAATCAATAATTAATTATGTCATTAATCACAGAAAATGATACCTTTTTACGATTTTCAGAAGCAAAATTGTTCAAACAAATAAAATTTACTTAGACAGTTACCAAGTATGTTGAACAATTAATTATTATTCTTGAAATTCATCAACATTTACGGGTGGAAGAAAATTGTTTAAGCAAATGATTATTGTTCAAAGCAAACTCTTGGTAAGTTGTGACTTATCGAATGAAATTAATAAATTCTGAGAAAATTTTAAAAAAATACAGTCGTTAGCATGGATTTGATATAAAACTGGACTTTATCCAGAATCATCAAAATCAAAATATATTGAGTTGTTCTCATTATGGAATCAATTCTTTTTTCATAGCTTGACTTTTTGCAATAAAATAAACAAGCCTTTCCTTTCGCAGCACTTGATAAAATATTAACGAACTTTACAACAATAAATATTAAAGAAAATTTCATCAAATTTCAATAAGTGCTGCAGTATGGTCAGATTTGGTTTATTTTGTCGATAAAAGTCAAAATTTCATAATATATAAGAATAGACTTGATTCCATATACATAACAAATGAAACCTGATTCTTTATACGGTCTCACCCGAACTTGATTCCATATTATATCACTATGGAGCAGAAGAACCGTGAGTCTATTTTTCCCTTCGTTTGAAATTCAAATATAAAAATTTAAATAATATTTTAGCTAAGATATACGTAGAGAACACCCTTAAGTAAGGAAACTACAAAGTAGGAAAAGTGTAAAAAATATTGAATATAGCACATAAATAAATGAAATTTCTCTCAAATGTAAGATTCTTATTTTTTTTCTATGGAATAATATTTGTTAAGGAAATAAACCCTTACATATATTTATGTAATGGAGTTATGTGTACATAGCGTGCGCAGTATTACACGCGATATCCTTAATGAAACATACATAAAATTTAGAATAATTAATCAAGCGATATTATCACCGTATGTATATTTTGTAAGATCGTACTGATTTGATCAATTCTAAAACGAAAGTAACGTGATTAGAGAATAATTCCCCTTAAAATGAGAGATCCCGTGTTTTGATTATTTTGATCTTTGTGTTTTTTATCTTGATACATTAAGTGATACAATAAAATTATTTTGACCACCTTAATCGCTTAAACTTAATTACGTTAAGGTGTTCGTCAATCAAGATTAAAAGCAGAGTAGTAGTTCTCTAATAATAATCTTTCAATCAGATTTAGACGACATTCAATGAAGTTGTTATAATTGCATACATTAAATGTGATGTTTATATATTACTAAATAAAAGAATATTAAAGAGCTATTTAGATTATTTTTTATTTATGAATACAACTTTTACGACTGTTGAATTTTCTCATGTAGATGTGTCATTAGGGTGGTCCGAAAATTCGACTTTCGATTTTGGGTGATAAACTCACCCCCCCCCCCTTTCCTCCCTCCCAATTTGCTTGTTTCCTTAAAAAAGAAATTCTTTAATTTTTTATACATTTTTTTCACGTTAACCCATGCCTCGAGTTTTTGAAATTAATATGGGGTTTTAAATAGGAAAAGATCGATTTTCAAAAAAATGAAAAAAGAAGAAGAACGTATTATAAACTTTTTGTGAATTAAATTGTAGTCAACTTTTAAGGAGTATTTAAGTAATTATTTTTAGTCGATAAGTAACGAGTTTTTAAGTATTTTGAAATAATTTTAAATTGTTGGAACAATTATTATTTGTTTAAAAAATATTATTTGTTTTAAAAATTATTATTTGCTTAAACAATTTCTTTTTTTCTTTTTTCAAATCATGAATATTTGTCATTTGGTCCTATGCTTATACACAGGACCTGAAGCTGTACAGCGATCAAATGCGACGGAGAGCTGTACTCCGCCCAAACGTGACGGGTACACCGTCTAAACGCGACGTGGAGCGGTATGAAATCGAGGAGTCGAATTATTTTGTTTCGAAAAGTGACAAGTTTCAAAGCATTTTCTAAATAATTTTAAATTGTTTAAACAATTATTATTTGTTTAAACAATTTTTGTTTCGCCTTTAAATCATAAAAATTTGTTATTTTTTGAATAAATAATGCAGTTGATGGATTTCCAGAATAATATTTTTAACTTTATAAATTTGATAATTATTTGAACAATTACATTTGTTTACAGAATTGTTTACCTGTTAATCGTTGAAACTTATTTTTTGGGAAAATTGACGAGAATTACCGAATGTTGAAAGTAATCTATTTTTTAATAATATTTGGCAATTATTCAAATAATTTCAATATGTTAAAAGTGATATTTATTGTGAAAAACAGTTTTGCAATTATTTAAACAATTAATAACCATTCATAAAAAGGATGGAGAAAATTCTTGTTTTTTTTTTTAATCTCTTAGACTATTATTATTATTTTGTATTTTGAAATTTCAGGACTTCTTTCTTAAATGTTTAAACAAATAATAATTGTTTGAACAGTGTTTAAATTGATTGTTGAAAAAATTTATTCTTGTATAGAACTTATCGCTTAGAAAAGAGTTAAAAAGTTGAGTTTTTTCCGCATGATTCAACTTTCTAGTTAGAGACTGTCAATTGAATTTAATATAAATAATTGTTTAAACCATTTATGATTATTTATAACAATATTCTCTTAGAATGATGCTAAAAAGTTGCAGTTTTTCTCAAATTTTCTACTTTTCGTCCACTTATTAATTACATTAAGGTAACAATAAATTCAGGTAAACAAAAAAAATATTTAAACAATTTGTCATTGTTTATAATTATCTTCTCCTATAGTAATTCTAAATAGTCGCGGTTTTTTCTAAAATTTTAAACTTTTTTCTACTTTTTACTTAGGAAGATAATAATTCATATAAATTAACAAACATAATTGTTTAAACAATTTATTTTTGTTTTTAACTATCCGCTCTCACTTTGTATTAAGGTAACTTTTGATAAAAACAATTTTTTCAAACGTATTTAAGAATTTTTAATCTTACAACAAAAAAAAACAATTGACAGTTCTACAATTTTGAAGAAATACAATTAAAAATTCTTGAATTTGGAAAATAAAGAATTGGAAATTATTTAATTTACATAATTTATATGGTAAATGTATGTATTTTGATCGTTTTATTCAAAAGGTTGAATTTTCAAGATTTACAATTTGAAAAATGTACATTTTCAACGATTTGCAATTTAAAATTCTTTAATTTTTAAAATTTACAATTGAAGATTGATTGATTCAAAATTTTTTATGTTTAAAATAATGGTTGAAAAATATCTGATTGTAAATATTTAAATTTGACATTTATTCCAATTATTTATATATTTATTCAAAAGTTAACATTTGCTAAATTGCGTTCTTTATTACCTCGCTCTAAGTGAAAAATGGACAAAAACTTGAAAGTTTCAGAAAAAACAGAAACTTTTTAACATTATTCGAAGAGAATATTATTGAAAATAATAAATTGTTTAAACAATTATTTCTGTAAATTTAAAATTATTATTATCTTACACTCTTTGAAAAGTGAACAAAAAGGGGAATCCTGATAAGTTAATATTATAAGGTTCTGTTTCATGCTAAGTTGCCATTAAATCGGTAAAACAGTTTATTAACATTTGCCGGGAAAACAGGAGAGTCTGTAATTTTTTCTATTATCATTTTACTGTTGGTCGGTAAGGGAGGAAGAAATTTTGCATTTGACCAGTAAGATAGGAAGTAATTTTACTATTAGTCGGTAAAACAGGGAGATCCATAATTTTTATATTATCATCTTACCATCGGTAGGTAAGGTACGGAGAAATTTTACCATACCTTAAGATAATAATAAAAATTACCGACTTACCTGTCTTACCGGTGAATTTTAATTAACTGTTTTACGGATCTATTGTAGCTTAGCATGGAACAGAACCTTATAATGTTAACTCAGCAGGGATCTTCATGATTAATCTCACTGTTCTACCGACAAAGCATAGAACAGAATCGTATCATATTAACTTATCAGGCATCTTATTACCAACCTTACCTCATTATTCCAGACCTCTCTGTCTTACCGACCGATGCGATGATGCAATTTTATTTTTGTAGAAATCTGCATGATCAACCTATCTGTTTTACCGATAGTCGGTAACTTAGCACGGAACAGAACCCTCCCTTGGTCGGTGGTGCTATCTATTGGCGTTGGTAACTTATAACGGTGGCGCCATCTCTTGAAATTTAAGCTCGCAGCCGCCTACCTTAACTACGTATTTTTTTCAACTTCCTCTTTTTTGGTCAAAGATTATTTATCGTTAAAAAGTAATTTTTCTGTTCAAAAATTTGATCATGCGAGTTAAAGATACATAATTTTAGTTAAAAATTAATTTATTTTGTTTAAAACCCAACTGTTTCAGTTGAAGATTTACCATTTTAGTTGAAAATTCATCACTCTGAATATCGAACTATTCTAATTAAAAAATCGTGTTTTTTGCTTGAAAATCCATCTTTTTTGATGAAAATTTATGTTTTTAGTTGCAAATTCGACTATTTCAGTTAATAATTTATCATTTTAGATAAAAATTCATACATTTGAAAATTGAACTACTTCATTAAAGATGCTTCTTTTTTGGTTGAACATTTATTTTATTTTTTAAGTAAAATTTTACAGTTAAATTTTTGTTTTGCTCAATAATTCGACTTTTTCAATTGAAGATTCATTATTTTAGTTCAAAATTTTATCACTTTGATTTAAAATGTAACTATTTTGTTGGAAATTCGTTTTTTGTTGTTAAAATTAAAAAATTTTAAGTGAGAATTAAGCTATTCCATTCATTGCTGAAAATTAATTTTTCTTAGGGTAAAATTAATCTATTTGGTTAAAAATTAAGCTTTTTTTAATAAAAAATTTAACTATTTTGTTGAAAATTCGTCTTTTTTAATAGAAGAATCATGTTTTCAATTGAAAACTCGACTACACCAGTTAAAAATTCATAATTTTAATTCAAGATTTATCATTTTAATTAAACATTCATATATTTTATTGAAAATTTGTTTTTTGTTGTCGAAAATTTATTTTTTTCAACTAAAATCAAATTATTCCATTTTTGCGTAAAGTTTTTTATTTTTATTTAAAAATTTAACAATTCATTTGGTGAAAATTCTTTTTCTTTGGTTTAAAATTCATGTTTTTAACTGAAAATTGCAATATTTTAGATTTTGATAAAAGTTCATCTTTGAGGAAAATTCAACTATTTGGATCAAAATTGAGTTTTTTAGTTGAAATTCAGCTATTTGGTTATAGGTTTCTCTTTTTTGACTGAAAATTCATATTTTGTTAAAAATTTGACTTCTTCAGGTCAAGATCAACAATCTTAGTCTAAAATTCATCATTTTGTTTGAAAATTTAACTATTTGATTTAAAATTTACTTGTTTATTGTTGAAAATTCATTTTTTTCACTGAAAATTTAACTTTCCTACTTAAAAATTCAACTATTTTGTTAAAAATTCGTTTTTCTCTGGTTGAAAATTAATTTTTTTAACAGAAAATTTCACTATTTTAGTTCTAAATTAAAATTTATCTTTCTTTGAGAAAAATTATACTATTTTTGTTGAAAATTGAGCTTTTTACAGTTGAAAATTCAGCTATTTGATTAAAAATTTATTTTCTTTTGGTAAAAAATTTGTCTCTGTTGAAAATTCGACTCTTTCAGTTAAAGATTCATTACTTTAGTTTCAAATTTATCACTCTGTTTGAAAATTTAACCATTTTATTCAGAATTTGTTTTTTTAATTGAAAATTAATTTTTTTGAATCGAAAATTTAATTTTTACTTTCACAAATGAAAACAAAACTGTTATTCAATTTTACATACAAATTTTACTATTTTTACGCATTCAAATATTTACAGGGACTGAAAAAAACATTATTTATAATAAACTCGTGAAATTGTTCACATGGTGAAGGAAATAAACTTCAGATTTTTCATTTCATCACTCAATAATGAAATTTAAAATTAAATAATGGGCAAAACTATTGTTGAAATTAACTTGAAAATTTGTCATTTTGCACAATTTTACAATTTTCGTGTAAAGTAAATAATTTTTTCAATAATATTTTCAGTGAGATAATAATAAATGAAAGTTAGGTAACTTGATAGTTTAAGCAATTTATGATTTTTTTAAATAATATGCTTTTTGAATAACGCCAGAAACTTGCCGTTTTTTCGGAAATTATTTAACTTTTAGTCCACTTTCACTTAGTAAGGTAATAGTTAGTATAAGTTAAAAAACACACTTGCTTAAGCAATTTATGATTTTTCATAACTATCTTCGCTGAGCGTAATCCTTTCAGTAACTTTTGAAGAAAAAGTTACGTTCAATATATAACGCAAATTGATTAATTTTTAATGTTAATTTTAAATAACATTACCAAAATTTTTTTAATTTTTTCTTTCGCAACAATATAAATAAACTTATTTTTAATACTTTCAAAGAAGTTGAAAGTGCTATCAAAAAAATATATATATCATTATTATTATTTCGTTAGTTAGAAAAAATGAGGGTCCTTGGTAGTCTACTGTTCACTTTGGATATCTATTATACATATATTTACCAAAAGATATAGCGATAACGGACAAAGTGAACAGTAGACTACGAACAACCTTCATGTCTTCTAAGTAATCACCGAGAAAAAAATATTCTCAATTTGAGAGGAAAACTCCTC
The DNA here is from genome assembly GCA_032357855.1 of Amphibolips quercusostensackenii. NCBI lineage: Eukaryota > Metazoa > Arthropoda > Insecta > Hymenoptera > Cynipidae > Amphibolips > Amphibolips quercusostensackenii. The sequence goes on along the minus strand of JAUELO010000094.1, from coordinate 808,518 downwards.
TTCTTCAATCCTCTCACATTTTTCTCTCAAAAAAAGAATATTCCTCTAGAAATAAGAGGATTTTTCTCTTCTTTTGACAGAAGAGATGGCAAAAGGGAGACTTTTGCATTTTCCTCTCAGGTTGAGTAAAATCCTCTAATTTTTAGAGGAATTACTCTGTGAACAGAACTTGCGCGTGCAGAGTCAATCAAGCGTAATAACCTAACTTTGTTGGAAAATTTGGATCTTGCCATGCATGTGCAGCCGTTCGAAAGTAAGTAAATTCTTAGATTATGGATTTCTTTATGCATGTGGTGTACAAATTGTATGATTTCTTAATTGTTGATGTTTCTTCTTCTATTCCCATTTAACAATACTCGCACGCATTACTCTTTTATATTTGTTGATCTTCCTTTTCAGAGAACAATGTATTAAGTATAAAAATATTAAAAGAAATTGCAAAAATGCCACTCCTTTTAACTAAAATTATAAAATCGATTGGTGATTTGGCGGTTTTTTTAGAACAATTAGACACCGTAATATAAAAAAAAGTTTCGTCACCGCGTAATCGGAAATTGGATTACGGCGAATTTTAATGGATTATGTCAAATTATCGCATAATAAATAAACGATAAAATAACGTAGTGTATACGAAACTAGCAAATTTTTCCGGGCTCCAAAGTTCTAGTCCGGAAGATCTTTTTTCCGGCAAATTTTGTTGCCATAACCCATACAAATTTGGGCTAAACGCCCACCTGTCACTGGCCAAGAGAATACGTGTTTAATCACACTGCGAATTGTTTTCATGATGTGAAATTAGAGTTGAATTACAAATTAATTTTCAAATTAGTAATTGCTTTACCTGTGAAGAAAGTAAACTACGTAAATTATTGCGAATTTCGCCGTAACCCAAGTGCCGATTAGTGCAACAATAAGTAAAAATCTCTAAACTTATTGAATTAACTGTATATTATTTGTTTTATAATATAGGACGAAAGTACGCAAGTGACAGAGACTTATCAGACATCAGAAAACATCAGCTTAATACCCATAGTTAAGAGTTTCAAAGCAGCAGCTCCAAACGCATATTAGAAATCAAAGTTCTAATAATGTTGATACTCAGGTATATGATAAGGACTTTTTCCAAATTTCAATTATCCATATGAAATGTATTGGTCTTCTTAGCTTGAAAATCCGGAGTTGAGAATTCATCTTTTTTAGCTAAAAATGTTATCATTTTGTTAAAAATTCAAAAATTTTGTTCAGAAGTCACACTGGTTAAAAATTCAATTACTTATGTTAAAATTAACTTTTTTTTTATAGAAAATTTATATTTTGCGTTGAAAATTCGTCTTTTTGTGTTGAAAATTTAACTGTTCTGTAAGGAAGTTAGAAACGTTTAAAACTTTATCTCCTTTTGTAAAAATTTAATATTTTTTGGTTGAGGATTCAACTATTTTAATGACAATTTGTCGTTTTTGGTTGAATTCAACTGTTTTAAATTTGACCTTGAAATATTTTTTTAAATGAAATATCAACTTTTACATTTTTCTTTAAGAATTAATCTTTGTTTGTTGAAAACTCATCTATTTAGTTGGCAATGTGACTATTTTGTTAAAAATTTCTTTTTTTTCCCTAAAAATTCATCTCTTTGCTAAAAAAATTTAACTAATTTGTTGAAAATTCATATTTTTCGGCTGGAGATTCAACTGTTTTATAAAAAATTCATCTTTTTGTCTCAAAAATTTAAAAGTTTGGTTGAAACTTTTTCCTTTCTTAAATAGAGAAGCTTTTTTTCTGAAAAGTCAACTCTTTTGTTAAAAATTAAGTATTTTTAATTAAAAAATTTATCTCTTGGTAGAAATTTCATTATTTTTTTGGTAAAAAATGCAACTGTTACATTTTTGGTTTGAAATTCATCTTTTTGTATACAAATTAAAAGGTTTTTGGAAGAATCGTCTTTTTCGGTTGAAATTCAACTATTTTGGTGGAAAATTGATCTTTTTTCGTTAAAAATGCAACTGTTTTATCAAAAGTTCGCATTTTGTCTTGTAAATTCAACAACTAAGTTGAAATTAAACTTTTTTTCGTATAATTTGACCTTTTGGGTTGAAACTTCAACTGTTTTGGTGGAAAATTTAATTTCGTTAAAATTAATTTTTTTGTTGAAAACTCAATCACTTTGTTAAAAATTCTCTCTTTCTGGTTGAAATTACCACAGTTTTGATTTAAAATCGAAATCTCCTTTAGTTCAAATATCAACTATTACATTTTTCGTTAAAAATGTATCTTTTTTAGTAGAAAATTCAGCTATTTTGTTAAAAACTTAGCTTTTCTTGTCTAAAAAGTAACTATTTGGTTGAAAATTCAAATATTTCGTTGAAAGTTAACTTTTGTGTAGAAAATTCGTGTTGTCTTCAAAATTCAACAATTTAGTTGACAATTTTTTTTTCTCTTGATTAAAAAATCTTTCTTGATTGAAATTTCAACTTTTGTGATAGAAAGTTGATCTTTTTTGGTTTAAAGTCCAACTGATTGGTTGAAAATTTAATTATCTTGATAGAAAATTCAATTTTTCATTTAAAAATGAATTTTCCACTTGGAAATTAAACTATTCTGTAGAAAATTCGCATTTTATCTTGAAAATTTAACAATTTGGCAGAATTTTTTTTTCTTTCTTGACTGAAAAATCTTTTGTGCTTGAAAATGCAACTCTTTTATTGAAAATTAGTCTTTTTTTATTAGAAATTCATCTCCATTAGTAAAATTTTAACCTTTTTGGATAAAAAATGCAACTGTTTGGTTAAGAATTATTATGTTTTGATTAAGGGATTCGTTAAACCCGGTTTTATTTTAATATGAAATTTTTTTGGTTGAGATATCAACCAAACATTTTTTAAGAGATCTTTTTTGATGAAAATTCAATTATTTGGTGGAGAATTGATCTATTTTGTTGCAAATTCATCATTCTAGTTAAAAATTAATGTCTGTGGTGGAAAATGTAACTATTTTGTTAAAAATTCGCTTCTGTTGGATAAATCGAACTGTTTTCTATTTTTAATTAAAATTTTTTTTTGGTGAAAAATCAACTATTAAATTTTTCGTTAAAACATTATCTTCTTTCTTCGAGAATTTAACTACTAGGTTAAAAGTTAAAATCTTTAATAAAAATTTATTTTTTAGGTCAAGATTCATCATTTTAAGGAAGTACGGTCACGAGCACACTTTTCTTATGGATTTGTTTAAACTTTGAGTGTAGGTTCTTTGAAAAGTTATCTAAACGCTAGCGAAATTAAAAAAATATTGTCTTTTCCTGAGCTGAAATAATTAACATCAAAGTTGAACCCTTATACACGTAAAGCCTATCCCAAGCATAGGAAAATGCTACATTTCTAACTCTAACTCGTAAACTATTCTTACCGTTTTTTTTCAAC
>JAUELO010000094.1:785392-800905 GCA_032357855.1 Amphibolips quercusostensackenii | reverse complement strand
CCATCCAAATCCAACAGATCATTGGATTTTTTGAAACTTTTAGTCGCCTTATTGGGTCAATATTTCCGAAATTTTAAATTTCGACCTCGAATTTGTATTCAACGCCCCAAATAATCCCTTAGTGCCAATTTTTAATGAAATCCATTTAGCTGAACGGCCCACACATTTTGGGCCCACTTTGCGATTTTCGGTCTACACAGTGAAGGGGTCAACCAAAAAGTTAATTGATAATCAAACAGTAGAATTTTGATCTACAACCAAGAAGCATGTAATATGTGATATTTCAACCAAAAATGATTTCAATTTGAAATGAAAAATAGTTGCATTGAACAAAATAGAACGAATTTGTAACAAAATAGTTGAAAAAAACGAAAAAAGGCGCATTTTCAACAAAACTGTTGAAGTTTTGACCAAAACAGTGCCTTCTTAACAGAGAAAAAAGAAAAGAATAGGAAAAAGAGTGTAAAATCTGCAAAAGCCTAAATTAAAGAAAACACGTACAAATATAAGATCTAGATACTTTACTTGTGAAATAAAATCAGTAATGTCCTTTTTTATCTCAAACAATTGTTACATAAATTTATATTTTCAACGTCACAAAGTTTGTTAACCCTCCCCTCCACTAGCAGTGTGGCGTTGTTTTCAAACGGCCCCTAAATCGATTATTCTATTAAACTTTCAATATTGATCATTGGATAATTTTAGGTTTAAGCATTCAAAATCAGAAGTTTACCATTTTTATCTTTATCTTGAAATATCCAGATGATGCAGGCTTAGAATAAGAAAATGGGCTTAGTTCGACGCTTGAATTCTTATCATTAACAAACTTATTATCAAATTAAAAAGTTTAAAGTATGATTTATTATGTTTAAGCGCTACCTTAATAATAAAACATTATTTAATTGACTCCCCTAATTTCAAAAGGATTCACCATGAATTAATCAGTGGAGCATGAAATAGCGCCAGTAGCGCCAAAACTGTAAAGTTTTTAATACACCCACCTAATCGACTTTAAATTTTAAAATCTCCTTTTCTGATTGTGCTCGCATTTTAATTACCAGTTATTTTAAAATAATTTCACGCCATGCAAATTCAGCATTGGGTTAATGCGTGGTCATACTGTAGCTGGCAATTTTCGTTAAATGGCCGTCGGGTTTAAAAGGGTATTCGAGCAGTAAATCTCCAACAAAGTGAGAACTTGATCAATTGATTCCTATTGCTGCTCTGTATTTAATGGGAAAATCAATATTTTGGAACATCCTTTCGTTCCATCTTTTTGATTATACATACTTACGAATAAAACATTGTCCTACGACTTTTATCATTTTTGTAAGGGAAGCTATGCAAGAGTATATCACTTTTAAGAGTAGGTCGTTTGAATTAATTGAAATATGCAAAAAAAATATTCTTAAGACTTTATCCACGATGTTTTGCACTATATTTAAAGCAATAAAATAAAATTGTATCAAAATATGAAAAAGAATAAATGTGAGAGATTAGGAATACTACATTTGAGCATTATAACCAACAACATTACTTTGACATTAAAATGGTAAATAATTAACTGCACTCTTCTTTGTTGAAATGGATTTATTTGGAAGAGGATATGTTATATTTTTAATTATGCATAAATTAATGTGCTTTCCTCTCTAAATTTTTGCAAGCAATTTGGAAAACAGAAGAGATTAGGAAACATAGCTCGACGGAACAGGCGGGTGAAGTTGAACGCTACTATATCTAAAAAATATCCACAGTTCAAGTTTTTAGTACTTCAGAACTCAGGAGTGGTGTCATTTTCGAGAGAAAATAAGGTATTAATAAAGTCCTTATCCCATTTTACCTTACAAGAATTTTAAAAAGTGAATTTATTTAGAAAAAAAATTAACTATTTTAAATAAATCTGTCGTCTGGGTCATCCACACTTTGTCGAAAATTTGGTAAATAGGTGCAAAATAACAGCATGGAAGCGGTTTGTCAAAAAGGTAGGTACAATAACATTTTCCTTTCTGGCATATTGTAGCCTGAATTCATCTAAAGGTCACCTATAATTACTTTGCGAGAATTTTAGTCTAGGATTCCTTTTGCATAAAATATTTGCATCAATTTTTCATAAAATTTATAAGCAATAAAGTCAAACATAAAAAAATAGAATTCAATCAAGGAGATGTTGAAATATGTACTCTTGAGTTTTTATCCAATATAAATAGCTAAGCTGTATAAAAATTATTTTCTGCGATGTTTTAGGTCTAGGATTCAAGCCTGTATTTTCAGAAGTGCAGGAATAAAAATTGATCGATTATTTTAAAAAAATATAGTTGCTTTTTTTCGGTTCACTCCAAAAAAAGTCAGCGGATTAGCTTTTCTACAGGCAGAGAAGTTGGAAATTACACACAATTCTAATAAAGAACGAGGAATGTCCGGAAAAGAAATCGCTGAAGCGATTCAAGAGCTTGAACGTGAAACGCAGATGAACAAGCGATTTGAGGAAGGAAACAGCAATACTTTTCTGCAAAGTTCCGATGTCCAAGCATCTCTCCTGTCGATACTCCTTTATTTATTTCTCTGATGTCTTATTTTATTTCTTCATTTTAATCGTTTTCTCGTAATATTCCAGATATTAACCGCAAAATGCAAGGGACTCAGAGAGCTCCCGTAGAAAATAATACATCGGAGAGCTTATAGGTAAAGTTACTGCTTCTGTAATTTGTCCTGTCATTCCTGTAACAGTGTGTCAGAATAAGGAGAAAGGTGAGGTCATAGTTCTAATCAACTCGCGGATTCTGTACTTGAACAATGCGGCTGTGAATGCTGAGACGGTTTTAGAAGAAACATCAAAAGCTTTAGGAGAGATTCAGCGTCAGGTACACACATCTTTTTTTTTACTTTTCTCTTCAAAATTTGTCACGATACCTCCGTGATACAATATATTTTAGGTGTTAAAAAAAACTAGCAAGACAAGAAACTTACTTTCTTCTAACACGAGTATTGCTGCACTTCGACGAGCAAATGCTTCACAGCGTCGCGGACGTCAAAAAGAAACAGCGGCAATAATAACCAGCCCAGAGTACAAACAGACTCTCTTAAAAAAGCCTAAAAATTCAAAGAGTGCCTCACGAGAATGTACCTTACGAGGAGGAGGTCGACCATGCAAAAAGTCAGAGGTTTCAGCTTATCCGACAACCTTGCAGTCGCAAATCCTCGACGAGATTGCACGTTTCTCTAATGCTGAATTGAATATTTTTGCGAATCTCCCTTGTATCGAAAAGAATGCACAAATTGAATAACCTGACGGTACAAAAGTTATTGAATTCGATTTTGCAGACTTCAATGTCAACCAGCTTCCAGTACAAATTGTTCGACAATAGGTAAAAGTAATTTTCTTTCGTTTTTTTTTTTGATATATCTTTTTTTTCAATTTTCTGTCTGTATAATTAATTTCTAAATATTTTTATCAAGTTGGAAGAAGAAATGCAACAGAACGCTGCTATTTGCCAAACTGGATCGCATCAGTATCAAAAGCCAAAGAGAACAGTGTCCATCAGAAAGTCAAATGAAAATTATTTGTCAGGAAAATCAAAAGTTTCTGTGAAAAAAATGCGCTTGGAGCCCCTGCAAGAAAAATACTAAAGGATATTGCTAACGTTGTATTACGAGTACCTGCACACCAATACCAATCAGTATTCCAACCAGTGCAGTATTATTTGTCAGTTTCTGGTCATTAAAATTCTATTTCATAGATTATTATAAAGCAGATCAATTGTTAAATTCAAAATACCGCAGTTAGCAAAGTGTTTGTCTTTTTACAAAAAAAAAGTAGTAAGAGTATCATTACAAGTCTGGACAGTTTTCTGCGTCCTTTGATGTTGCAGGAGATTTGAATATTTTATGAGAAATATTGTCTATATTTGCTCAAGTGAATTCAAGAGACTAGCAACTTATACGTAAATTAATATGTGATATTGATAAGCCTGCAATATTAGTTTTCAAAGTTTCCGTCTAATATAAATCTTCAAAGGCAGCTTAATTTTCTTTTCGTTAATTCTTTATGAACGAAAAACAAAAGGTCGTATTTGTGCTGTGGTTAAGAAATAAAAACAACCACCAAATAAATAAATTTTTGTTATCAGTTTTTTCATCCTTTTATCTACATAGGCTTTAAGTAATATGGATATTTTTTTTTAAACATGATTTTTAGATTAATTTTTCATTAATTAAAATTCCCTTAATGACGCTTATTCTTCCTGTTCCCTAATTCTTTAGGTTATATACTGCATAAAATAAGTATTTTTAATTTTATCTCTTGTAGTTAGTGTCCCATGGCATATATTTTAATATGTTACTTTTTTTCTCAAATTTTTTAAAGAATTTACAAATTAAAATTGATATTTTAAATGTTTCATACCGCCCCACCATGCATTCTGTTCTAGCCACCGCGTCTTCCATAGCGCCCTACCTAACCTACAGTGCTTGATACTTAATTTCTAAAAAGTTAGTTCACTCCATTTATAAAAGCTCATATGCAACTTGCAAATGATGAATTGGGAAAAATTTTAACTTATTTTTTTTCTGAAAGTTCTTACAGGTTATAATTCAATTAGCATTAAAGATTTCGTGCGCCGTCTCGCCCCACCTTTTCCTATATAAAACATTTTAAAATATTTTGATATCGACTTTAGCATAGTTTTCCCTATCGAATAATCTATTCCATAAGAAGGGAAAAGCCCATTTTTAATCTAACACAAAAATTAAAAACAGCGTAGAAAAATGAAAGTTTTTTGTATGTTATTGAAATTCGAGAAAATATTATATGTATTCATAAAGCTGTGCTGCGCTGTGCCTACATGCGTTTAATAATAAACAATAATCCATAGGGAAACGTTTATTTTTGGTATCACCATACCTAATTCAGAATACTAAGTGCTCTTATAATCATTGTTGTGCTTTTGTTTTATTGGCTTTTCGCAGTGCACGATTTGTTGTTAAAATAAGTATAAAATCAATGAAGCTCACATAAAATTGTTTACCCATTGTAAAGTACCACTAATAAACAAATACATTTTGTATCTACACCTATTTAACATTTAAGTGAAAATGTAAAATTATCTCCAATGAATGCTCTAATAGTTTTACGTCAACTAGTAATCAAATACATCACGTGTATAGATAATCATAGTTGTGACTGATTCTTAAATTATTCAAAAACTTTAAATTAATTAACTTTAAATAGGTATAAAGAAAAAATGTGTATTTCACAAAATTGTATAAAAAATTTATCGTATAATGTTTAAATATCCTACGACACTTTTGAAAATTTTGCAAGTTAAAATACAAAATTAAAGCGACGGCTTTTTTAAAACTAAGTTAATTGCATTGCAGAGTAAAAAATTAACCAACAAAAATTATTTCTGATAATTTCCCTCTGCAATAAGCTTGCTTTTTGACAAGCAACTCACTTTTTTTATGGAAATTCAAGTTTTTGGTGAAAAATTAATTTTTTTGGTGAAAAATTAATTTTTTTGTTAGAAAATTGAGTTTTTTGGTAAAAAATCATATTTTGGGTTGAAGATTCAACAGGGGGTTAAAAATTCTGAAATCCAGTTGCAAATTTTATTATTTTGTTGAAAATGCAACTATTTTGTTAAAAATTAATCTTTTTGATCAGAAATTCAGCTACTTAGTTAAAAGTTGAACTACTTTGCCAAAAACTCTTTTTTTAATGATCTACCTCCATGATTAGAAATTTAACTATTCTATTCCTAGAAAATTAATCTTCTGGGGTGAAAATCATCTTTTGGGTTTGAAAATTCATTTTTTCAGATTTATTATTTAAGCTTAAAATTTATCTCTTTGTTTGTTGTAATTCTTTTATTAACAATTAATCTTTTTTGTCAGAAATTCAGCTACTTGGTTGATGAAAGTTAAACTCTTTTGTTGAAAATCTTTTTTTTTTGTTGAGAATCTTTTTTTTTTGTTGAGAATTAATTTTTTTAACTAAAACTATGACTATTCAATTTTTTGTTGAAAATGGATCATTTTTATTGAAAATTAATTTTTGTGATTGAAAATTTATATGTTCTGTTGAAAATTCGTCTTCTTTGGTCGAACATTATTTTCTTGGTGGAAAATTCATCCTTTCCTATAAAAAATACGACTTTTTGGCCCTAAATTTAACTCGTTTGGTTCAGGATTAACAATTTTGTAGAAAGTTGAACAATTCAGTTGAAAATGAACTTCAACGTTTAAAAATCATATTTTTTAGTTAAAATTGTGCTGTCTTGTAGTGTAGGTAATTTGTTTTTCTGGCTTTACGATTCAAGAATTTTGTTACAAATGAACTCATTTTCTTTCTGAAAAACGTCATTTTCAGTAGAAAATTAATCTTCTTGATGAAAAATTTATCTTTCTGGGTAAAAATTTAACTTTAAAGCACTAACATAAGATAATGCTTTAACTTGTAAGAATTTACAACGTTAAAAAAAATCATTATTGAAAAGAAATCAGAATAAGCAGTACTTAAATTTGTTAGAAACATGAATTTATGAGCTCTTTTCTCAAACTGTAATTGAAAATTAAAAGCAGGGAACGAAGACAATGATCAGATTGAATAATTTATTTGAACTGGCAACACTATTTGCAGTCAGAATAATCTAATTTTCAATAGAAGACTGAAAACAATACATTATTTTTAAAGTATGCGCTATGAATAGAAATACTTATTTTTTTAATGTGATAAATTTCATACATTAAGCAAAGTTGCTTCAGATAAAAGTATACATAAATGAATAACAAGAAAGACTTCTTTCACTTGTGAAAATTTAAGCAATATCGGAAACCAATGTCTTGTACAAAAATATAAATAAAGCATAGTTTCTGTGCTGGAAAAGATTTCTTATTTCGAATTTTATTATTAATGTTCGCTCTACCTTCTAGCAATATTTCCCAGAAGAAGAGCCACAGTGTAAAATATTTATTTCTTGTTTTGCTCCCTTCTCTGATTTGAAAAAGAGAGTATAAGGGTGAATTCCAAAAAGTTGACCAATCTTTTCTAACAAAAATTTTCACATAATATAAACAAATTTTTTTAGATACTTGAAGTTGACACGTTTAAAAAGTTATGCTTTTTAAATAAAAAAATCATTTTTCTCACAAAAAAAATGTGTTTTGATCAAAAAATATTTTATTGGACATATTCAGTACTATATTTCTTTAATTTAAGTAATCTTTTCTCAGTGCAGATGCAATTTATATTGAGTTTAAATGATAATAACCAAGTTGACGGTTTAATATTTTAGAGATAAAAGCTCAAACACAATTATTCAAACTATTTATAATGTAGGCTAATTTCGTAATTTTATACTCACTCAGATTTTAGTACGGTTTAAGGTCGATTTATGAAAGTTGATTCTAAGTAAGAGTGAATAATGATCTACGCAAAAAAGAGAATGGCACATTGCTACTTTAAAACAGAGCAAAGAGTACCATACATAAATAAATGATTTAATTTCTGAATTAAAGGACAAAGGCAATTTTCTCCACTTCAGTAATTATTTTTACAATTTACAACAGTAACACATGCTACACGCATTTCCAATTCTGTATACCTGTATTGAAATGATGAAAATTACTATTTTTATTTGCAATTCACACCTTTTAGCATTCCGACTTCCGAGCATAACCACTTTTAATTAAATCACAAAATTTAGAACTTGGGACATTTAGCACGTAAGTCGGTAACCTAGCACCACATATAAGAAATCATGTGTGCAATTAAGGATAAAACGACAGGATACAGGATACTGCTGCTGCTACTGAAAACCATTCCCGAACATTTCTTAATTTTTTTAGGAAATTACAATACCTGATTTTACTTAATTTCAATTGATTTTTTTGATATGATGTTAGTGTTTTTTTTGTCTGAGAGAATGATATGCTACTTACATATGCTACGATGCTCTTGAAGTCACCTTCAGCAGACGATAATGACAGATATTGTTTTTTTTTTATTTTTAACTCTACAAAAAAAACCTATTGCAATCACTTTGTGACCTTCTAACGGCAATTTTAACGTAGAATCATAATTGCAACAATTTAAATGTTCATCTTGCTGCTTTCAGTGATTTTTTGTTCTGCAAGTTATGGAAAGGATACTATGTGGATACTGTAAGGATTAGCTGTAGCGTGTCTGTTCATTCTGTCCGCCAGGGCTCTAAAGGTTGATCAAATTACTTCGATCGCCTTAGCTGCATTTTTTTCAGTTTAAATGCAATGATAATCTATTGCCTTAAATGTTTTTTGTCAGGTGCCATTGTATTCACTAATGATTTTTGAGGTTAAGTCTGCAGGGTCGCCACCTATTTTGGTGTGCCTTACAGCCTATGGTTCGCCCTTGAAAACTACTTCAGGGTGAGAAAATTTTAATTTTGACAAAGAGTTACAAGACATCAAATTCAAGGCACCGAATTAATTTGTAGATCTAATATTCTAATGGAAAATTTCGCAATTCTGTTTTGTCGAAAAATATTATGACAAGTAGCTTATTACTTAACACATTTTACCATTTCATGCAAATAGTATTTTCTGTTATTTTATGGAAAATAGTTACATTTAGCATAAGAATCTGACAAACCTGGAAAAAATTAAGAATAAAAATAGTGTTTCAGCTAATTTCTTCAGTCAAAATTCATGATTTGCATAGTAGTTATGAAAAGTGGCAAATGTCCAAAATAAAAGTATAACCTTTGACAATCGTAATCAATTTTCTTGTTGAAAATAGTAATTCGTACTAATAACTGAAAACCTCTTTTTCTATGGTGTTATTTCTGCAAACGATTTTTTATCAAATGTCCGGTAACGCTCTAAATTAATTAACCATACTATAAGATGAGAGGGTAATTTAAAAATCTGAACTGAAAATCAAATAAATCGTTATAACAGTTATTTTGTCTATGTTTTTAAATATTTTTACCTGCTCTTCATATATATTCTTGAACGAAGTGTCTCTCCGCTCGGAAGCTTTTTTTTATAGTAAAACGTATTTCATTAACATAATTTAAAGTTGATAAGAGAACATAACATATTTCTTGACTCGAGAAAAATCGAATGAGCTAATATTAATACATTTAATTAAAGAGTTACGGAGTTATGGTCAGTTATATTATTTGACAAATCGATGTTCATGGTAAACAACTTCTCATTCGCATAATTATGGATGGATAGAAAAGATTAATTGATTTGAGAAGAATCCATTGACTTAAAATTTTAATACATTTTCTTAAAAGGAAAGAAAGTTATAGTCGTTTATAATATTGGAAAATAGTTTTTAAAATAGCTAAACTGTTTTCATTAACATAATTCAAAATTGATGCAAGGACATAAAAGATCCCTTAGCTCGGGACAAATCGGTTGACCTGTAATATTAATGCATTTTATTGAAAATTAAGGAAGTTATAGTCATTTATTATATTTGAAAAATCGGTTTTTTATAGTTAAACTTTCTTCATTACACCAGACAAATCGATTGACCTATGAATATTAATACATTGTATTTGAAAAGACAGAACTTATGGTCTCTTGTACAATTTGAAAAATTTGTTTTAAACAAAAAAACTTTTTTTATTAACATAATTATAAGTTCATGCAAGAATAGAAAACGCTTAATGGTTGAAAACATTTTGATTGTCCTATTGGTATTTTCTTATTATAACTTCGTCTATGAGAAACTAAATATATTTGCAAATCAATTATAATGGAAATAAAGAATGTTTATTCAATGCACTTCATTAAGTTGTAAATACAAACAAAGTGGAAAAACACTTGAGATCAAACTCACAACTAATTTAATATGTAATATTTCATATTGCGTACGTCTAATGAATATAGAGTCAAGGACTTACTCATCCCTTAAACCTTTCGCAAAATCTTGTGGAATCCTCGGAAATCTCTGCAATCCCTAAAAATCCTAAGATTTCTTTTCAAAATTTTGTGAATCCCTTTACATTTTTTACATTCTGTAAAAATCTCTCGAGATATTTCTTATGTCATGGACATCGTACATAATCTTATCAAATTCCTTCAAGATTCTTTGAGATTTCGTAAAATCTTGTGAAGTCTTTCAAAATCTTTTAAAATCTTAACATAAAAATTCAATTAAAATCCTCGGAAATCCTCCCAAAGTTCCTATCTTTTAAAATTCTTTGAAATTCCTTTAAATCATTTGCAATCCTCTATCTCTAGCAGTAGGCTTAATTAAAAAAAATATATATATTTTTGATTATTTGAAAATTTTTGTTTTACTTGGGAATATCTTTGACCTAGATAGTCAACTTTTTAGCAATCACCCATAAATGGTTAACGGCTTTTTTAATTGGGATCTTGCAGTTAAGGAAATAAATGGTTGTTGTTTTATGAAGTAAATTGTTAAATGTATTACGATTGCTCTATTAACAGTTGAGCAGGAAAGGATTTCGTTTTAATGCTTCCTTTACGAGGGAGAGCCAAAGGACATCGTTTTGTGGTAACAGCATTTGACACACACAACACTACTACAGAGTAAAGTTAAACAAAGCAAGCGAGAAACTAGTAAGGGTTGTAACTAACTCATAATTGGGTCCGGCAGTATAAAGACAGACAATAGGAACGAAACATTATTATCAATACATGCATATATATTGTATATTATGATTCGAAGGTAGAAGCGTGGGATGTAATTAAATAGAATAAACATTTAGGAAGAAACATTAATTATATTTTTGCTATATATATGCCTGTGAAATCTTGAGGAACACGTGACTTTTAACAACAGCAAATTTTTTTGTAAAAATTTTCTAAGTTTAATCATTTTCAGGGTTTTGTAGGCTACGCAGGAAACCCTTATAACGATGGACGGATGTCCGCCCGTCCGTATGCCAGTCACCAGTCCTAGCTCCTAAACTATTGGTTCTATAAAAAGTTGAAATTTAGTATAAATGGTAAACAGCTGTAGTATATACTCACAGAGACATTGCTTTATCCTTTTATCTATTATAATTTTTTTTGTAATCAGTTCAATTTTTTTTGGAGATAGCTCAAACTCAAGCTCTTGACACTTGAAATTGTTAGAAGAAATCAAATTTCCTATTTTCTATCTTTTTATAGCAATCCATAGGCTACGTCAAAAACCCTTATAAAGAGGTTTAGATGTCCGTCCGTCCATCCGTCTTTTACCTTTTCTAGCTCCTACAGTATTTGTGCTAGAGGGTTGAAATTTGGCATAAATGTTGAGCAGCCGCAGTATACTCTGATAAAATTTTTTTATCAATTTATTTATTACGTTTTTTTATCAAAAAGAAAAAAAATTGGAAATTTTGCTTTCGAGACACCTATTCTGGAAGCTTTTCTTTCAATTATATTTTTCTCGGTTTTGAAGCTCCTGGCATGCAGAATGTCGATGGCAGGTAAAATTAGCTATCTTAAATTCCTCTTATTTATATGAGTGATAAAAGTAATGAAAAAATGAGGGACTTCGGCTTTTCAGACACCCGTGCTGGAAGCTTCTCTTTTAGTCCGATTTTCTTTCTTCTATTTCTTACGAAGGGAATTGATAAGCTACATCGCGCAATTATAATTATAAATTAATTAATAATTTAGATTTAGAATGTGTGCCAAAAACAAGGCTTTAATAGAAAAAAGTTTTCTATGATTTTTAAAATTAAAATAATATTATAAAACAAGTTTTATGTAGAAAAAAACACTATTATTTATAACGAAAACATTAAACTTACGCAAAAAGTTATTTTAGCATTCTTTTATGCAATAAAATTTTTTGTTATTGTTGCTTTGTTCCAATTTCTTAAAAATTGTAAAATTCTAATAAGTTACATTAAGCATATTTTTTCAAAAAAGCATTTTCTACGACTGAACTGTTTCCAGTTTTAATAATAAGTAAATAGCCTTTAAATATAGTTCTTTCTCTAACAATTTTTTTTTTTTTAAATAAATATTTTTATCGATTTGAGTTCTGAAAAAATTTAATTTTGAAATCGAAAACAGTGAAGTTGTATAGAATATAGTAGTAGTAAGAAAAAATTCAATTGCATAAAATATTGTTAATATAAATTTTTTGTAAGTTTTAACAAATTTCCATTCATAATAAAGTTTTTTATTTCAAATGACATCATCTGTAATACTATTTTGATTCTTCAAGCCATAGAAAAAATATTGAAAACAATTTTTTAATTGGAAAATGATGAGACCTAAACTGGTCAACTTTATGACAATCATCCTTGAATGTTAAGTGTAAACATTCTTGTAAGTTTATATGAAGAAATTCTTCTTTTTTTAAACATTATTTTTTACGAGTACTTGTAATACAATTGTTCTCTGCAATAGGGTAAATTTCCTCTCACATTTTTTCAGGATGAAAAATTTGTTTATTAAGGTTGTGGACCCCTTAAGACGAATAGCGAAAATCTTGCAAATACATAAACTGATATAAATATGCATTTCTTGTTGCTGCGGTTAAGATGTGCATACTGTAATGTAATCTCAATAATATTTGTGAATAAAACATTTATTGTAATCTTACTTTACAAAAATTTTTTAAAAATGTCTTTCAAATAAAAACAAAAATCACCGTCAGAACACAAAAAATATCTCATACAATCTAAAAATGGCAGAAACTTTACATTCATTAAGTGAATACTTAATCATCATGAAAATTCTGTTATATTAATAACGACCTCAGGCAAGAGCCAAACAAGACCTCAAGTAATTTACGAAGAGTAATGGAGAATTCCACTGAGGAGAGTTTGGGTAGATGAAGAGTTTGTCTTATTAGATCAAAGTTAGAAAACTTATTAGAAATTTTGCTAGCCAAGCTGCACCAAAATGATAAAGCCATTCATTAATACAATTCCTGACTGAAATCGTGATCCTCCAAAATGCAAGAGGCAATTTAATAATCAAAAGAAAATTCTGAACTTCAGCTTGCGATTTAGATTAAATCTTATAAAAATATTAGCTCACATGGAATAAATCACATTTATCTATTTTGAAAATTATTTCACAAATTATAATTTTGAAGGAGATTTAAACACAAATATTTTACTGGTCTCGATTCAGCATGCTATTAAAAATCTTCTTGGTACGTCGAGTAGATCATCTCCAACATGACAATTATCAATTCCTATGATACATGAAAGAAAGGATCTAAACAGATTACTAAACTTCTATTTAATATCAAAATAATCCAATTTGAAAAATAAAAAAAATGTACGAGCCCGATTTCACGAACCTAGAAACCGGTAGTCGGTTTTTTTAAGACTCATGTAGGAAGCAATGTAGCCCTAGAAAAATTTAGCTGAAATAATCAGTTTCAAATAGCAGCGCATCGAATGGTTCGCGGGGGAGGGGGCAATTTTTTTCTCCGGGAAGCTCAGATCCATATTTGAGGCGAAAAGTCTCTCGGGATTATCAAAACTTGCGATAAATATTATTAAATTATTAAAATACAGCATTTTCATTTTTCACAAAGGAAAGCAAACACAAACTACGTTACTAGCGCCACCTCGTTTCACGATCAATAACTAAAATCTGTTTAAATGGACTTCTGCCGACATATTCAAAATAGAAAATCAGTCGAACAGACATAGACGTATGATTGAATAGTTTTTCGAGATGTAATCTATGTATGATCTATATGTATTGTATTGAACTAAATGTGATCTATCTATTGATCTGCATAGATGTCTAAATAATTTTTTCATTTTGAATATGGCGCCAGAAGTCCATTTAAATCGATTTTAGTGATCGATCGTGAGACCAGGCGGCGCTGTTAACATAGTTTCTGTTTACTTTTTTTCTGGAAGTTCAAAATACGATATTTTATTAATTTAATTATATTTATTGCAAACGTTGATGACCCCGAGGGAATTTTTCGCTCAAATATAAATTTAAGCTTCCTGAAGGAAAAAAATAGCCCCCCGATATCTATTCGATGTGTTAGCATTTGCAACTGATTTTTTTAGGTAAGTTTTTCTAGGTTATATGGCCTCCAACATGAGCCTTAAAGATCTCGCCAATAAAGACCTTCGGAAAAAGGCTTTTCGAAAGAGTTATGTCATCAAGCGCAAAGACTTCAATCCTTAATCGGGACAAGATCCAAAATTTGCTTACATATTTCACGACCAGAAACAGACGGAAATACGAAATTAATTCTTAAAGGTGAAAGTGTAAACTTCTAAATGTGTCAAATTCAATGAAAAATACTTATATGCAATTTTTTAAATAATAAATTCGGAAATTAGCTATTTTTGAAATATTCTACACAACATGCGTCTGTCATAAAATCGCGTGAAATCGTTTCGAATCTCTTAAAATGCAAAAAAAGCTTACGAATCCATTAGCATTCCTTAAATTCTTTTAAATATCATCGATATCATTTATATCTTTTTAAAACTCTTCGACATTTTCTGAAATCCTACAAAATTCTAAAACCCCTTAACTATTTTCAGAACTCGTTAAATTCCTTGAAATCTTCTTGAATACACTAAACTCTTTAAAATCCTTTTGACCCTCAATCGCCACGCAGTGTGAATTCGCAGCTCCTAAAATTTTTTGTTCGCTGCATTCCTCATTGAATTTCTACCCCAAAAAGTACCAATTATACATTAAATTTGAAGAACTTACTTTCTAAATATTGAATTTCAAAGACTTATAATCACAAATCGCACTAGTGTGGTTACTACGGATGCTGGGTAGAGGTGTGGTTACTAAGAGTTAAATCCCTTTAAATTAATGAAATCCCTTAAGTCCTGTAGAATCAATAATTGCAAAAATGTTATAAGGTCCCATAAAATATCTTAAAATCTGTAATTATCTTTAATGCTTCCTTCAAAGATGATAAAATCTTTGAAAAAAGTGTATATTATTGAAAATCCTTTGAAATATTTTTTAATTCTTCATATATTGTGAAATCTCTAGAAATATTTTTAAAACCCGTAAAACCTCATAAAACCTTTAATATCTTTTAAAATTCCTTTAAAAACGTTTCAATCTTCCAAATCCTCTAAAACACTATAAAACCCCATGAAATTCTTAAAAGTCCCTCAACATTTTTTCCATTTAATTAACTTCGTGAAGTTCTCTAGAAATTCTTCGAAAATTTTATAAACATCTTAAAAATTTTGTAAATTCTTGAAATGCTGTAAATAAATGCCGTCTAGTCTTTCGAAACCTTTCAAATCTATTGAAATTTTTCAAATCTGTAAAGCCCTTGGAGATCGTTAAATTCACGTATAGGTCTAGTAAAATCCCTACGGATTCCTTAAAATACTTTGAAATTCCGCAAGCTATCTTAAAATTCGTAATATCTCTTAGAGTTTCTCAAAAAAATTTGGAAAACATCGATATCCTCTGCAATCAGATAAAACTTCTTGCAATCTTTAAAATTCTTTAAAATTTGTATTATATTTTTTACAGACAGTCTGTAAGTACTTTCAAAATCTATTAAAATATGTGAAAAGGTTACTATTCATA